>JAJIBD010001057.1:0-127191 GCA_021461705.1 Cryptotis parvus | reverse complement strand
GATGGGTGCTGGAATACTGTATTACCCAAGAACCAATTATGACGCCTTTGTAATTGTATGTTTCATGGTGGTATAATAAAAAAATTTTTAAAAATCTATGTATGATTATAAAATGAACACATTTTCTCAAGCATATTTTCTTTTCGTATTTTCTACCTTAATTGTATTCTCTAAATTTTTTCCTTTACAGTAACATATCATTTTAGTATACTGTTTTTCTCCTCATATTATTTTCTTTTAAAAAGAGAATTACATGGACCACAGAGATGTACAAATTAAATGTGGATAAGGATCTTGCCTTTTATGGATCCACCTAGGTTTGATCCTTATCATCACATATGGTTCCCTGAGCACTCCTAGGAGTGATTCTTGAATTCAGAGCCAGAAGTAAGCCCTGAACACAGCTAAATATAGCCCCAGTTTCCTCCACCCCCCAAAATAAAAATAAGTGACCAAGTAGATATAGTGCAACAATTTGGGCTGATACCTAGCACTATGTGACCACCAAGTACCAAGTGGGTGACATTCTTCTGAGCTGGGAAGAGCCACTGAGCACTACTAGATGTGGCCAAAAAGCAAATAAATTATACATTTTTAAAATCAAAACAAGACCAGAATATGGTTTAAGGGGTAAAGTCCATGCTTTGAACAAATGGAAGTTGGGTTTGATTCCCAGCATCACAAAATAATAGCAATTTATTTAAGAGCTATATGAGATTTGAGAGGAAATACAGTGGGTAAGGTATGTGCTTGTATAAGCAGACCCTTATTTGATCCTGACATAACTACCAGGAGTGATTGTTGAGAGACAGGAGTAAAACCTGAGTATAGCCAGGTGTGGCCCCAAACACAAAAATAAATCACTGTATCACTTGTATCACTGTCTTCCCGTTCAACATCGATTTGCTCGGCGGGTCCCAGTGGCATCTCCATATGTCCTGTCTCATGCTAGTAGAGCCCAAGGCATCTGCTTGCTCCAGGAACATAAAGAGCCTCAATCCATTCCAGGAATGAGGTCTATAATTGTTACTGGTATTTGACATATCAAATACAACACGGGTAGCTTGCCAGGCTCTGCCGTGCAGGTAGCATACTCTTGTAGGGCATCTCTAAGTCCAGCATTTATTGATGAACCGCGCGGCCACAAGTGGCTGCTGCGGAGCCTGGCTGTGATAGGCTGGTCTGCTGGGTGGAGTTCACGCGAGGTAGTCGGATGTGGAAAATGGAGGGGCCCTCATGGAGTGGGGGTCGTCTGGCTTGTTGCGAGGCTCTGCTGGGGTGGTGAAAATAGATAAATAAAAAACAATATAATTTTAGATGCCAATGAATTGACTTACTCAACTTATATATACATATATATATGAGCATACATGTAGTATATATAATTTAAATAATATATCCTAAACAACTGTTTTGCACTTGTTTCAAATTAAAAAAACATCTGTGATTTCCACAGGTGCTATGCCAGATGCTGCAATTCCAAGCCAGCTTTTTTTTTGAGCCTCGATCTCAGTCGTGATGTTTCCTAAATACCAGGGATTAGCTCTTGATTAAACATATTTTTAGGGAACACAATTTAATCCACGATACTTCCCCACAGAGATGTGAATTTTAAAGCTGAATTTGTTCGCATGATTATTTTTATTTTCATCATTTCCCCTTAAAAGGTTATAGTGTGTATTGTACACTTTGACCCTTCTTCAGGAAGAAGTACAACTAAATCCTCCATGAGACTTCCATACACATGGAAAGGTTTGTTTTGAAAAGTATTGTCAACTTAAAGCAGTTTTAACATCTTGGTGAATTTAAAAATACGATAAAGAAATATTTTATAAAAGGTGACATGGGTATTAAAACTCAGAATAGGTGTGATAGATATAGATTTAAAGAACTTTTTATTGATTGAATAACTGTAATTTAAAATAGTGTTAATGAACACTAAAATAGTTTAGTTTAGTTTAAAATAGTGTTAATAGTCTACATTATTCCAAAAGACTTACACTCGTTTGTGTATTTCCATGAATGCCTTTGTGCTACAATGAAAGAGTTGAGTATATACAACTGAGAAGCTTGAAACACAAAGTCTGAAATTACTCTGTGTCTTAATAAGAAAGTTTACAACTTCTGATCTATATTCATGAAGGAGAAAAGGGGGGGTAATCAGATGTGATGTATATAAATGGATTCAGCGGTCTCCAGAATTTATATTTAAAATACAGAGAAAATGTGGAATGGTATAAAAGGTATCTGAACAGAGAAGTAAATGCGACTGGGGGCAGACAGGGGTTTGGGTGGTGGGGCGTGTTTGAGATATGGGTGGTGGGAATTTGGCACTGGTGGAGGGATGAGTGCTGGAATACTTTATGGCAGGGCCTCAATTATGAACATCTTTGTAATTGTATATCTCACATGGTATAATAAAAATTTTAAAAAACAGAAAAAAAACACAAAAAGCATATGATCTCCTAAATTAAAAATGTTATATAATCACAATGTAAAAAAGGGTCTGAAATTCATTCATAGCAAGAGAAATTATTTTAGAGGGCCTCTTAAGTGGTGCTGTGAGTATTGGGGTCATGGATTGTCAATGAAGGATCAAATTTGGATCCTCACACCAATAAGGCATAAACTGTACCCCTTTAAACTATCACCAAAATGTCACTTTTGTTTGTGAATTAAATAAAAAACAAGAAGGTGTAAGGCTACATACATTTGTAGTGAATAGTATAATACTGTTCTCTTAAGTTGATAAAATGTAGTTGATATGGTTAAAATTTATGTGATTAAAGTCTCTATCTGTACTAATCCCTTAAGTAGTCTTTTTATCTTCTCTTGGAAGATTTGTCAGCTGTTGGTGAAAATAAACAAACAATAAAAAGAAGGTTAAGAGAGTAAAACAGTAAAAAAAATATAATTTGAGTTCATCTTGAAGTCTGGGTGAACAATATCTCAAGACAACAAAAAGTATCGTTTGACTATCTCAAAAAGTTACAGAAAATTACTACATGGTAATATTATAAATTTCTGACAATTGATATCATAATCTTTCAAAATTCAAAGATAAATAAATGTGATAGCACAGAAGGTAGGGCATTTGCCTTGCACATGGCTGACCTGGGTTCGATCCCCAGAATCCCATATGTTTCCCTTAGCACTGCCAGGAGTAATTCCTAAGCAAAGAGCCAGGAATAACTACTGAGCATCACCAGGTGTGACCCAAAAAGAAAAAAAAATCAATTAAATGTAGAATTAGGAAAATAAAACAAAAAAATTAAAGAATACTGCACACCATAAGTTGAGATACAGGGCGAGGCGATAGTCCAGTGGGTAAGGCATTTGCCTTGCGTGGCCGGCCACATGCCGGCCCGGGTTCGATCCCCGGCATCCCATATGGTCCCCTGAGCAACGCCAAGAGTGGCTCCTGAGTGCAGAGCCAGGAGTAACCCCTGAGCATTGCCGGGTATGACTCAAAAAAGAAAAAAAAAAAGTTGAGATACAGCTGTGACTTGAAGTAAGAGTCTACAATGAGCAAGTTTTTGTTTTGTGCTTTTTTTCTACTGAGAGAGGAGGTGGGGCCACATCCACTGGTGCTCGGGTGCTATTCCTGTCTCAGAGTTCAGAAGTGACCTACCCCAGGCAGCGCTTAGGTGAATATTTGTGCTGTCAAGAATGAGAGTCAGGGTTAACAGGATGCAAGGCAAGTGCTACTTAAGACCAGTAAAATAGGCTGAATTAAAAAAGAAGAAAACATAAATCTCTTATCATTTTTATATAGTATTATAATACATATCTTAATTTTATAATGTTAATTGACTTGTTTTCTCATAACAGAATTAGTGGACTTAGAAGGGATGATGTTTATCAAATAAAATTTACCATCAGTGAAATTATGTGAATTCATATTTAGTATATTAAATTAATGATATTCCTCTAAAAAACTGATTGGCGAATGAGTGCCTACTTACAGAATACTCTCTAAGGGCATGATAAGTCTTATTGTCTATGTTTTACAAATTATTTGGTGAGTACATTGCTTATATGATAATAAAATCTGTACAAATTGTTCATTTCAAGGGATGGCTAATAGGTCTCATAGTAAAATCAAAATCCAAAAGGATCTTCGAAACTGAAACAAAATTGTTCAGTAAGATCCCAAGCAAAACAAGCAAAATAAGAACACTAAAGCCAAAACAAAATTGTTGCTCTAAATATTAGTTTTGTATCAAATTATCTGGGGATGACTTTAATTTGTCTGGAGTATAATGGGGGGAACACTATTATTTTTGTAGGTGCATAAACTATCTACTTCATTAGAAATTATTATTATTTTGGATAGATGCCAAATATTAGAGATCAGTACGTCAAAGAAATAAGCAAATATATAACCTTACTAGATATTGTCACATTTCTTTTTAGTGTTACTTTGCTTTCTTATTTAACCAATACTTTTTTTTTAAATTCTTGGAGTTTATTCTATCTATGATACCCTAGATTCTAGGTTGGTATTAGCACCTTTTAATATCTCCAATTTTTTAAAATATTTTATTATACCACAGTGAGATATACAATTACAAAAATGTTCATAAGATGTTCATATTTGGGTTTCAGTCATACAGTGTTCCAGCACCTATCCCTCCATCAGTGCCCATTTCCCACCACCAACGTCCCGATTCCCTCTCCCTCCCCTAGCCTACCTCTATGGCGGGTTCTTTATTTCTTTCTCTTTCTCCCTCTTTCTCTTTTCCTTCCCTTCCACATTGTGGATTACAATACATACATTAAAAAGGTTGTCATGTGTATCTTTTGCCTGTATTTAATGCTCAGTTCTAGGTTGGTATTAGCACTTTCGACAATTATTAGGACACTGTTCCATTCTCTGTCTTACCTAGCCTCTGACTCCCACATGTTTGTTATAATTTCCACCTTTGACAAAACCTCCCTGATCCATGTTTCGCCTGACCTTGGATATTGGAATTATAATATGTACATATATATTTATGTCATGCAAATAAATGCAGTCATTTTATATCTGTCTCTCTCCTTCTGGATAATTTCATTCAACATGATCCTCTCCTTGTCCATCCATTTATAGGCAAATTTCATAACTTCATTTTTTCTAACAGTTACATAGTATTGCATTGTGTGAGGGCAAGCGTGATAACCACTACAATACGGAAACTCCTAGTATCCCATTGTGTAGGTGTATTTTGTAGATGTACCACAGTTTCTTTTATCCAGTTATCAATTCTTGGGCACTCTGGTTGTTTCCAGATTCTGGCTGTTGTGAATAATGCTGCTATGAACATAAAAGTAGGGATGGTGTTTCCGCTGCGTGTTTTTGGCTTCCCAGGGTATATTCCCAGGAGTGGCAATACCTTTTTTTTAATAAGCATATTTTCTTTAGAAGCATTCTAGGTGATTCCAGGCCTATGAGAATCACATTACATTAATTCTGAAAGTAGAAAAAGAGAATAACAAAAGCATTTAGGGAAAATACTTAAATAGAGTTGGTGGATTGTATAAAGTAATACTGAGATGTGTCAACTGAAAAAAAACCTAAAAAATGACTTTATGCTGCAAAGGACACAGAATTAGGAAATGATAAAGTGATTCCCAATTTTTAGTTAAATATTTTTTATGTAAGAGAAGGTCGCCTGCTCAAGCAAATCGGTGAACAACAGGAAGACAAGTGATAGGAGAAGGTACAATATTTTTAGTGCATTATACAACTTAAGACTTTCAATAATTCTGTGAGGTATTTATTAGCATGCCCAGGGTATAGTGGAGGTGAAGTAGTTTGTCTAAATCACCTATCCAGAGCCTAGAATGCCTATTGTTTACTGAATTGATCTATGAATAATAAATTATCATAGGCAAAAAAAAACACCAATCATTCATGGAATTTATTATAAAAGAGAATTCTAAGTGATTTTAATGAGGATAGGGTTGTGATAGTACAGCAAGTAGGGCATTTGCCTTGCACGTGGACAACTAGGGTTCAATTCCTGGCATCCCATATGGTCCCATGAGCACCGCCAGGAGTAATTCCTCAGTGCAGAGCCAGGAGTAACCACTAAGCATTGCCAGGTATGACCCCCCACAAAAAAAAGCAAAATAAAATAAAACAAATAAGGTTGGTGTTAATGTGAATATAGATAATGAAGGAAATGCAATATTTCAATTGTTTCCCAAGATTTTTCTGGTGTAGGTAACTAAAATATTTTTGAGTATCACTTGATCACTTGACATCCCATTATTCATCAAATTGCTCGAGTGGGCGCCAGTAACATTTCCATTTGACCCCATCACGTGCCACTGTAGCCCAATGGCATCTGCTTGCTTCAGGAATATGAAGAGCCTCAAACCGTTCGTTCAGGGTCTTGACAAAGAAGTCTGAGATATCTTGTAGGTGGGCGGCCACGTGATCTTTTGACATCCCATGGGATCCAGTCGGTAACGGCTCTAGTCCAGCGGTCGTCTCCAAATCGCGTTACATGTCCAGCCCATCTGATTTTTCGATGCCTTGGCAAACAAGACAGCGTCCCTGACTCTGGAACAGCGACGAAGGTCGGAGCTCTGAATTCCTTCTCTCCACTTGAGTGAAGTGTGATATTCCAAGCACAGCTCTTTTCGATTCCTCTCTAGGAGACCCATATAGCATTATCATCTTGCTTTTGTAGGGTCCAGGTCTCTGAGGCATGTGTTAATGCAGGGAGAATGGTGGAGTCAAAGAGATGTGCCTGGAGCCGGAGGTTCTTTGTCTTTTTAGCTATTTCTTCAATGCTTTTGAAAGTATTCCATGCTGCTCTCTTCCTCCTGCACAGCTCAGGTTTTTAGGTCGTTCCTCATGTTGACTTCTCAACCTAGGTACACATAACTGCTGTATTCAGAGATGTGTGTTCCATTGAGAGTGAATGGGGCCTCTGGAACTAGTTCATTTTTCATGAACATAGTTTTGTTCAGATTCAGCTGTAAACCTATCTTTCCACATTCTTGTTCGAAGTCAGCCAGCATTTGTGCCACTTGGCTAATGTTTGATGTTATTAGAGCGATGTCACTAGTGAAGCGGAGGTGGTGTAGTTGCCGACTGTCTATCTTCACGACCATCTATCTTCACAACTTTGTTTGTAGGAATGTCTTATCTTCTCACAGCAGAGCCTGGCAAAATGTCCGATCCGTAGTCAATATGCCAAAACCAGTAACAAAAAATGTTCATCTTTTTTTGACTATATGAAAATAAATATAATTATAGGAAAAGAGGATTGGTTTTATGGATAAAAACAGTTTTGGTTCTAATAATTATAGGTAATATTTATACTTGACTGTGCCAACCACATTACATTCATCTCATTTAAGGCTTGTATAACCCTATGTCATAAATTACTATCTATATTACTATAATTTTAAGGGAATAGTAATTCTCCAAGATTACATAATAAGATTACATGAGGCAGCCGGGAGGCATGGTGGGCTCCAGCCTTGGCCCACCACCCGGCAGAACCTCACAACAAGCCAGGCGACCCCCACCCACTCCATGGGCGCCGCCATTTTCCACATTGGACTTCCCTCTCATCAGAACTCCACCCAGCCGACCAGCCCATCACAGCCCGGATCATCGACACCCACCCTGGAGCAGTTTCTTCCTCAATCCGGCCCAGGTATGCTGGTCCAGAGACTCTCAGACCTGGGGCAGAGCGGTTCCTTGCTCTCCCTGTGCCCAGCCGTTCATGAGGCAGTCGGGAGGCATGGTGGGCTCCAGCCTTGGCCCACCACCCTGGCAGAACCTCACAACAAGCCAGACGACCCCCACCCACTCCATGGGCGCCGCCATTTTCCACATTGGACTTCCCTCTCATCAGAACTCCACCCAGCCGACCAGCCCATCACAGCCTGGCTCGCGGGGCATCAAGCGGCAGCGGTTCATCAATAAAGGCTTTATTTGGAGGTGTTTATAGAGTATGCCTCCCTGACGGCAAGCCTAGCAAGCTGCTCGTGTTGTATTTGATATGCCAAATGCCAGTAACAATTATATTAGATCATTCTCATGACCTAATATAATGGTTTGAAGCTCTTTATGTTCCTGTACCAAGCCGATGCCCTTGGCTCTACAGCATGTGACAGGACATATTGAGATATTACTGGTGCCCGCTCTAGCAAATAGATGATTAACGGGAAGATCGTGATCGTGATACATAATAAGAGTATAACCAAAATTTAAGCCATGTCAATGTGAATTATATAGCTTAACTTCTGAATTACTTGACTATGTAGTATTGCATATTGAGTTTATATGGCTTTGCAAGCCTCCGAATGTGTCTCTGTAGAGTGCATGTCTTATAGATGTAACTTTCTGGGACTGATTGCCAGCACTGCAGAAAATAACAAAATAGAACATTTAGGGGCCAAATATAGCATAGCAGATACACTGTTCACGTAGCATGCTTGCGAGTTGAGTTCGATTCTTAGCAACACATGATCCCATGAACATTGCTGGGTGGTTTCATGCTCCAGGGCCAGAGCAGCAACACATTTTGGGAAATTGCCCTGAACCTAGTCCGAGGATTGCTGTTGGGATCCCTGGATATAAAACATGATTGGTAACACACAAAGCAAAGCCCTAGACCCTGTGCACTCTCTTTGGCTGCTCAGTATTTATACTTAGTAAAATTTTGTTATTAATTTTATTTTATTTTGCAAAATAAAATGTAGTATAAATGTGCAACAAGAAACTTTTCACTAGCTGGTCATATTTTCAACATTACCTGTTACTTTAAGTAATAATGATGAATGAATTTTTTTCATTTTTTAAATATTTTATCATACCACTGTGAGACATATGATTGCAAAGAAGTTAATATATATAGATACAGATAAAATTATAGATATAGATATAGATATGGATATGGATATAGATAGACATAGACATAGATATAGATATAGATATGGACATGAACACATATATAATGCACTCATTCTATAGTCTTATAGACTATAGAATGAGTACATATAATAAATGCACTCATTCTATAGTCTTTTTCTTTCTAGCTAATATCACTCAATGTGATCCTCTCATGTCCATCCATTTATAGGCAAATTTCAGAACTTCATATTTCCTAACAGCTGCATAGTATTCCATTGCGTAGATGCACCAAAGCTTCTTTATCCAGTCATCAATTCTTGGGCACTTTGATTGTTTCCAGATACTGGCTATTCTGAATAGTGCTGCTATGAAAATAAAAGTGCAGGTGGTGTTTCTGCTGTGTTTTTGGCCTCCCAAAGAATATTCCAAGGAGTAGTATGGCTGGATCAAATGAGAGCTCAATTTCTAGTCTTTGGAGGAATGTCCATATTGTTTTCCACAAAGGCTATACCAGTTGACATTCCTACAAACAAAGGATGAGAGTCCCTTTCTCCACACATCCATGCCAGCATTTGTTGTTCTTGTTCTTTTGGACATGTTCCAGTCTCTGTGGTGTGAAATGATTCTCATTGTTGTTTTGATTTGCATCTCTCTGATGATTAGTGATGATGTACATTTTTTCATGTCTTTTGGCCATTCAAATTTGTTCCTTGTCAAGAGTTTCTGTGCTGTTCTCTTCTTGTAAAGTTCTACCAGTGCCTGATATATCCTGGATATTAACCCCTTATCAGATGGGTCACATTGGGAGCCATGGCCGAGAATGGAGCGAACAGGATAAGAGACTATCTGAGTTCATCATGTCCACCAAGATCATTCATGGGAACTCCACAGTTCCAGAAGGCTGAAGCGAAACATTGGACATGGGAATTTCCTGGTGGACAGTTCCACAATGAAATTGACCACATCATCTTCAATCGACGGTTTTGCCTGACCGATGTCACTCTCGTCCCAAAATTCCAAACAGAATGGGACCACCGTCTCCTTCATGCAAAATTCTACTTCACGCAGCGGAGAGAAAGGGCTGCAAAGTTTCAGAAGAGAACTCCCAGAGCGAACACGAACTGGGAACTCTTTGGCACCATTGCAGCAACAAGATACCATCATTGGCGACATTGATGAAGAATACAACCAAATGGTTCAGCACCTCCATGATTGTGCAAAAGAATGCCGAGAGAGAGAAAAAAAACGAAAGGGCGCCTGTCTTCAGAAACTCTCGAGCTCATTCGCCAACGTGGCAAGGCGCGAGCCTCCACACGACCAAATGCTAACATTCAAGCTTGCAAAGCAGTGCAGAGAAGTGATAAAGGAAGACCTCAAAGACAGAAGAGCAGAAATAATGTAAGATGCAGCAGAAGCCGGGAAAAGCATTCACAATGCCTGCCTGTCCTATGCCAACTTATAAGACCAAGATAACTGCCCTACAACTTCCTGATGGATCTATTCCATCTTCCAGAAAGGCAATGGAGAAGATTATCCAGGACTTCTACTCAGATCTCTTTGATAGCCACATCCAACTGCCCACATACCAAATTCTGTAGGATGGATATGTTGTTCCCAACGTTCTCCCTTCTGAAATCTGACATGCCATTTCCTTGGTAAATAAAGGAACAAGCACCAGGCCCAGACAAAGTCAGACCCAAACACCTGAAGACTCTGCCTTCAATACTCATCAATACACTGGCTCGGTTCTTCACATGGTACCTGTCTGAATGCAAGCTGCCCTCCCAGTGGAAAACCAGCAGGACAGTTCTGCTGTTCAAGAGGAGACATCCACTACATTGGCAACTATCTCCCCATCTGCTTGTTGTCTGTCATCTACAAGCTGTTCACCTGAGTCATCCTGAACAGGATTGGCAGATCATTAGATGAAGGACAACCATACAAGTAAGTGGCTTCCGAAAGGATTCCAGCACAATCAAACATATCCATATGGTAACCAAGCTCACTGAAGTTGTAGGGAGTTCAAGATACCACTCTGTCTCACGTTCATTGATTTAAAGAAAGCCTTTGATTCTGTGGAGACTGAAGTGGTCATCGAAACCCCTAGCCAAACAGGGCATTCAAACCCAATACATCAAGATCCTTTGTGAGCTGTATTACGGATTCACCACCAGGATCTCACCATTCTACAAGGAAGTGATCATTTGGTGAAATGGGTTCGGCGGTGATACCCTGCCGGGCCCATTTCACCAAAACTCATTAGCACCACCCTCGAAAACATCATGCGACAATTAGAATGGGAAGGAATGGGAGTGAAGATAGATGGCCGGCAACTGCACCATCTATGCTTTGCTGATGACATCGTTCTAATAATATCAAACATTAGCCAAGTGGCACAAATGCTGGCTGACTTGAGCGACAATGTAGAAAGAAAGGTCTACAGCTGAATCTCAGCAAAACTATGTTCATGAAAATTGAACTAGTTCCAGAAGCCCCATTCACTCTCAATGGAACACACATCTCTGAATACAGCAGTTATGTGTACCTAGGTTGAGAAGTCAACATGAGGAACGACCTAAAACCTGAGCTGTGCAGGAGGAAGAGAGCAGCATGGAATGCTTTCAAAAGCATTGAAGAAATAGCTAAAAGAGACAAAAGAACCTCCGGCTCCAGGCACATCTCTTTGACTCCACCATTCTCCCTGCATTAGCATATGCCTCAGAGACCTGGACCCTACAAAAGCAAGATGATAATGCTATATGGGTCTCCTAGAGAGGAATCGAAAGAGCTGTGCTTGGAATATCACACCTCACTCAAGTGAGAGAAGGGAATTCAGAGCTCCGACCTTCGTCGCTGTTCCAGAGTCAGGGACGCTGTCTTGTTTGCCAAGGCATCAAAAATGAAATGGGCTGGACATGTAGCGCGATTTAGAGGCGACCGCTGGACTAGAGCCGTTACCGACTGGATCCCATGGGATGTCAAAAGATCATGTGGCCGCCCACCTACAAGATATTCAGACTTCTTTGTCAAGACCCTGAGCGAACGGTTTGAAGCTCTTCTTATTCTTGATGCAAGCAGATGCCATTGGACTACAGTGGCACGTAATGGGGTCAAATGTAAATGTTACTGGCGCCCACTCGAGCAAATCGATAAAGGGATGTCAAGTGATCAAGTGATCCAGTGATCAGATGGGTATCGGGTGAATATTCTTTCCCACTCTGTGGACTGTCTTTGTATCTTGATCACTGTTTCTTTTGAGGTGCTGAAGCTTTTTAGTTTCATGTAGTCCCAAATGTTTATCTTTGCTTCTAGTTGGTTTGGTAGTGGTGTTTCATCTTTGAAGATGCCTTTAGTTTCAATGTTTTGGAGGGTTTTTCCTATATTTTCTTCGATGTACTTTATGGATTCAGGTGTGATATTGAGATCCTTAGTCCATTTTAATCCGATTTTTTGTGCATGGTGTTAGACAGAGATCCACGTTCATTCTTTTTACATGTCGCTGCCCAGTTTTCCCAGCACCTCTTGTTGAAGAGGTTTTCCTTACCCCATTTCGGACTCTTTGCAGCTTTATCAAAGAGTAAATGATCATGTGTTTGAGGATGGGTGTCAGGATACTCAATTCTTTTCCATAGGTCCACAGGTCTGTTTTTTATTCTACTCTGTTTTAGTTACTACCTCTTTGTAGCACAGTTTGAAGTTTGAAGTTGGGATAGGTGATGCCTCCCATCTTCTTTTTCCCAAGGATTGCTTTAGATATCCATCAGGGTTTATTATTCAATACAAATTTAAGAAGAGTTTGTTTTATTTATTTGAAGAATATTATATGTATCCTTATAGGGACCGCATTGAATCTGTACAAAGCTCTAGGGAGTATTACCATTTTGACAATATTGATTCTCCCCATCCATGAGCAAGGAATGTGTTTCCATTTCCTCATGTCCTCTTTTAGTGTCTTGTAGTTTTCTTTGTACAGGTCCTTTACACACTTGGTTAAGCTTATTCCTAGGTATTAGAGTTTCTGTGGCACAATTGTGAATGTAATAATTTTCTTAATATCCCTTTTTCTCTTTCGTTATTTGTATATAGGGAAAGCCACCGACTTTTGCGTTTTGATTTTGTACCCTCCCGCTCTACCATAGGGTATTTATTGTTTCTAGGAGCTTTTTGGTAGAGAGTGTAGGGTTCTCTACGTATAATATCATTTCATCTGCAAATAGTGATAGCTTGACTTCTTCCTTGCCTACCTGGATGACCTTAATGTCCTTTTCTTCTCTGATTGCAGTGGCAAGTATTTTCAGTACTATATTGAATAAAAGAGGTGAGTGGGCAACCTTGTCTTGTCCCTGATCTTAAGGGAAGGCTTTCAATTTTTCCTCATTGAGAATGATACTCGCTGTGGGATTTTGGTAGTTGACTTTGACTATATTGAGGAAGGGTCCATCAATTCCCATTTTTTTGGAGAGTTTTAATCATGAACAGGTGTTAGATCTTGTCAAATGCTTTCTTTGCATCTATCAATATGATCATATGGTTTTTATTTTTTCTCTTATTAATATGATGTATTATGTTGATTGGCTTGTGAATGTTGAACCCATCCTTGAGTTCCCTGGATGAATTCTACTTGGTCATGATGTATAATCTTTTTGATGACTTTTTGGGTTCAGTTTGCTAGTATAGTATTTGGATGAATTCTACTTGGTCATGATGTATAATCTTTTTGATGACTTTTTGGATTCAGTTTGCTAGTATATTGTTGAAGATCTTAGAATCTGTGTTCATCAGGGAGTTTGGTCTGTAGTTTTCTTTCTTTGTGTTGTCTCTGCCTACTTTGGGTATCAGGATGATATATATGCCTCGTAGAAGCTGTTTGGGAGTATTTCTGTTTCTTCTATTTCCTGGAAGAGCTTAAAAAAAGACTGGTAGTAGGTCCTCCTTAAAGGATTGGTAGTATTCACTAATGAATCCATCTGGATTCATTAGTGAATCCAGCTTTTGTGTTTGGGCAGGCGTTTGATTACTGTTTCAATTTCCTCAATGGTGATAGGCTTATTTAGGTATTTCAGGTCTTCTTATTACAGCCATGGGCGGTTATAGAGCTGCAGGAATTTATCCATTTCTTCTAGGTTCCCGTGTTTCATGGCATACAGACTCTCAAAGTAATCTCTGATGGTCTTTTGGATTTCTGTAATTTCTGTTGTGATGCCCCCATTTTCATTTCTGATTCTGTTTTTGGGATCTCTCTTTCCCTGTCCTTGCAAGTCTTGCCAGTGGTTTGTTGATCCTGTTGTGATGCCCCCCATTTACATTTCTGATTCTGTTTTTGGGATCTCTCTTTCCCTGTCCTTACAAGTCTTGCCAGTGGTTTGTTGATCCTGTTTATTTTTTCAAAGAAACAGCTCTTGGTTTCATTAATCTCTTGGATTGTTTTTTGGGTTTCCAGCTCATTGATTTCCTCTAAGTTTTATTATTTCCTTTTTCCCTGGGTTGGGCTCCTTTTTTGGTCTTTTTCTAATATTTTGAGCTGTGAAGTCAGGTCATTTATGTGGGCCGTTTCTTTTCTATGATGAATGCTTCAAAATCTATGAACTTTCCTCATAACACTGTTTCGCTGTGTCCCACAATTTCTGATAGTTGGTGTCTTCAATTTCGTTTGTTTCCAGGAATCTTTGGATTTTCTGTTTGATTTTTTTTCTATGACCAATTGATTATTTATCAGTGAGTTGTTCAGTTTACAGGTGTTTGGTTTGACTCCCTGTTTCTGTGTATGATTAACTTCCATTTTCAGTGTATCAAGGTCTCAAAGATATTTGACACAATTTCTATTTTTTTATTTTATTGAGGTAAGCTTTGTGGCTCAGCACGTGTTTTATCTTGTAAAATGTTCCATATAATGTCAGGGACGCTGCCAGGGTCCCCAACAGTGCCAGGAAGCGAGTTCCCTTCTACCTCCAAAGTCAGGGAGGAATGGATGAAAACTCAGGAACCCGGCGCAGGTTTTAAAATGCTTTACTTATCACAGTTTCAGGCATACAAATCAACAGTAGGAAAAACCCTGTGCTTAGGATTCCCGGCTAGAACCCCAGCCACATGTAGGCCAAAATGGTGGCTACCACATGTTAAGGCCCTGTAGAGAGGAGACAAAGACAAGACTCCCAAGAAGAGTGCGAGTCCACAAAGAGAGAGGCCCCAAAGAGAGAGAGAGAGAGCAAGAGAGGCAGGCTAGTTTTAAACTCCTGCAACTCAGACTTCCTACTATTATGGGAAGCAGGGAGGGTCAATTGCCCTCAGGTAATTTCTCCAAGCACCTCACATAGACCCTTTTAGATGCTAATGTTTTGAGCCAAGACCTGCCTGGAAATGCCTTTATAGGGTAGAGAAGGGGGTTTCTGAGATGGCATGTCTCTGTACCAAAGACTATACTAATGCCAGTTAAATATTTCTCCAAGCCTTCACAAGAGCCTCGTCTAGTTCATGGTAGTTTTGTATTTTCCTTTGAGTTATCAGGGGGCTATGCTTCGCTTGCTTGGAGGCAAACAGCATTTCTCTCTGGTCTAATTACTTAGAGATCCAACGTGGCCAGGCAAATATGCTGGTAAGATCTAGCTAGTCCCACGGTGTTTGTGGTAGCATGAGAAAATATTTATACCAGCCAGTACAGAATACATGGTCAGATAAGCTGCCACATTTAAACTACCCCCCTATCTACAAAGTGATCTGCAAGAGGGAATCCAGGGTAGATGCAGAGGCTTCCCTGAGACACATATGCAATAAAGAAAAATGTGTATTCAGCTTTTTGGGGATGAAAGCTCTGATTATTCAGATGTGTATTTTGTAGGCAGCAGAATGTTGGATTGAGTTTTTTAAAACCATTTTGCCACTATGTGTCTCTTAGTTGGTGCATTTATACTGTTGACAATGAGAGAGATTATTGTCACGGGATTTTTCTGTTTAAACTTGTGGTTTTGCATTTTTGTCTTATTTTACAGTAGAACCTCCAGTCCTTTTAAAGTTGGTTTTGAGTCTATGAAGTTCCTGAATTGTTGCTTATCCATGAAGTTTTGTATCTTTCCTTCATATCTGAATGTGAGTCTAGCTGGGTAAAAAATTCTTGTTTAGGCCTCCAGTTCATTGAGTCTTTTCACAATATCCCACCATTGTTTTCAGGCTCAGAGTGTTTCATCTGAGAAGTCTGCTGTTTATCTTAAGGATGCTCCTTTTGTATGTGATTTCCTTCTTTGATCTGCTGCTTTCGGTATGATGAATTAATTTCATTGCATGAAATATTCATTACTGTAAGAATCTTAGAACCATTTTATTAAATTTTATTTTCACTAAAATTACTGTTTTAGGGCCTGGAGCAGTACAGTGGGTAGGGTGTTTGCCTTGCATAAGGCAGACCTGTGTTCAATCCCGGCATCCCTATGGTCTCCCAAACTATGACAGGAGCAATTCCTGACTGCAGAGCCAGAAATAACCCCTGAGCATTGCTGGGTGTGACCCATAAAGAAAAAAATAAAATAAATAAAAATAAAATAAATAACGGGGTTGACTGTTTTCTTCTTGTGAAGTGCTACCAGTGCCTGCTATTTCCTGGTTATTAACCCCTTATCAGATGAGTATTGGGTGAATATTCCTTCTTACTCTGTGTATTGTCTTTGTATCTTGGTCACCTTTTCTTTTGAGGTGCAGAAGCTTTTCTGTTTTACATAATACCATTTGTTTATGTTTGCTTCTATTTGCTTTGTCAGTGATGTTTTGTCTTTGAAGATGCCTTTGAAGATGCCACTTCCGCAATGTAGAGCATTTTCCCTATGTTTTCTTTCATGTATGTTATAGATTCATGTCTAACATTGAGATCTATAATCCATTTTGATCTGACTTTTGTACATGGAGTTAGAAGGAAGCCTAAGTTCATTTTTTTACACGTAGCTGCCCAGTTTTCCCATCACTGTTTGTTGAAGAGGCTTTCTTTGCTCCTCTCGAGCAAATTGACTATTTTAAACCTAATTTTTTATAATAATTTTTTCTTTTTTGGGGTGGTGGGTGACACCTAGCAATGCTCAGGGGTTATATCTGGTTTTGCACTAAGGAATTACTCCTGGTAGTACTTAGGGGACCATATGGGATCCTGGTGATCGAACCTGGGTAAGGTCACATGCAAGGCAAATGCCTTAACTGCTGAGCTGTCACTCTGGTCCCTATTAAAAAGTTTCCATGTTCGTATGAGTTCATAATTTATCTTTAATTTTATTTCACAACTGTTTGCCCCCAGGAATTAAAACTTACATCTGGCAGTAAGCATATTTTTAAGCAACATCATCGTTACAATATCTATATTTCAGACAAAATGCAGTATTTGCTGAATTTTAGCACTTTCTTTTTCATCATTCACCAAAATTGTTAACCAACTTTGCATTTATAACATCATATTTTAGTTACCTATAAATTCTGAAGAGTGCTCTTATAAATTGATATTAGAAAGTACCAGATTTT
Organism: Cryptotis parvus; assembly: GCA_021461705.1. Taxonomy (NCBI): domain Eukaryota; kingdom Metazoa; phylum Chordata; class Mammalia; order Eulipotyphla; family Soricidae; genus Cryptotis; species Cryptotis parvus. The sequence continues at coordinate 109,838 of JAJIBD010001057.1, read as the reverse complement.
AAATACCAGATTATGGCTAATAAAATTAAAGTCAAAAGTAAGAATTAAAGGGTAGACTCCCAAAGTAAGCACTTTGTAATATAAATAATCCTTGTGCTTTTCTCTAATATACTATCAGTGTATTTCTCACACAGAAACATTAATCTCTTCATAGAACAATTAAAATTGATTTACAGTGCCACTAAAAATTAACCAAGTACTTCTAGAAGTTGTTTAGAAGAGAGTAAATCATAAGGACAAATATGGCTATTGGATTGTTTCCAATCAATTGAAAATAAATCTTACTAAGATTAGACTTGCATAGCATTTCCTTCCTTTTGCATCTGAATTGAACTCAGTATTGACAAATGATCTGTATCAGGAAGCATTTTGAGTCTCTTTTTGTATGCAAAGTTGTTTATACTGACATACAAATCAGAGCTATCTCCTTCTCTGAAACATATTGACTTGACGTTCAAGAAAGAATCACATTTCAGAAATTAGTAACTGGTTCAATAAATGTAACTATAGATTTATCTTTTTCTTTTTTTGCTTTTTGGGTCAAACCCGGCAATGCTCAGGGTTTCTCCTGGCTCTGCACTCAGGATTTACTCCTGGTGGTGCTCGGGGGACCATATGGGGATGCCAGGGATCAAACCTGGGCCAGCATGGGCGGCCGTGAGCAAGGCAAATGCCCTACCCACTGAACTATCACTCCGGCCCCTTTTTTATTTTCTTAAACTCGATTTATATAAGACAGATGAACTAAGTATAGTTCATATATATTTGGCAGGGGACTCTTTTTTAAAGAATGTAAATATTGAGGCAAAGAGATATTCTGAGGTTAAGGCACACACTTAGCACACACCTGACTCAGGTTCCACTCCCTGGCACCACAAGCACCCCCTACCCCAGCACACACACATATCACACAGCATTGCAGGGTAATGCCTTGAAGGCCCCCTGTGCACGACTAGCAACTGTGACTCTTTAAGCTCTAACCTCAGTCATAGTGGTCCAGTTGATCACTTCACTTGATCACTTGAATCCCGTTATTCATCGATTTACTCGAGCGGGCACCAGTAACATTTCCATTGGACCCTATCAAGTGCCAATGTAGTCCAATGGCATCTGGTTGATTCAGGAATACGAAGAGCCTCAAACAGTTCCTTCAGGGTCTTGACAAGGAACTCTGACCATCTTGTTGTTGGGCGGCCACGTGATCTTTTGACATCCCGTGGGATCCAGTCGGTAACGGCTCTAGACCAGCGGTTGTCTCCAAATCGCATTACATGTCCAGCCCATCTGATTTTCAATGCCTTGGCAAACGAGACAGCGTCCCTGACTCTGGAATAGCGACAGAGGTCAGAACTCCGATTCCTTCTCTCACTTGAGTGAGATGTAATATTCCAAGCATAGCTCTTTCGATTCCTCTCTGGGAGACCCGAATAGCATTCTCATCCTGCCTTCGTAGGGCCCAGGTCTCTGAGGCGTATGTTAATGCAGGGAGAACGGTGGAGTCAAAGAGATGTGCCCGGAGCTGGAGGTTCTTTGTCCATTTAGCTATTTCTTCGATGCCTTTGAAGGCATTCCATGCCACTCTCTTCCTCCTGCACAGCTCAGGTTTTAGGTCGTTCATCATGTTGACTTCTCAATCTAGGTACACATAACTGCTGCATTCAGAGATGTTTGTTCCATTGAGAGTGAATGGGGCCTCAGGAACTAGTTCATTTTTCATGAACATAGTTTTCTTTAGATTCAGCTGTATACCTATCTTTCCACATTCTCGGTCAAAGTCAGCCAGCATTACTGCCTCTTGGCTAATGTTTGGTTTGGTGTTATTAGAACAATGTCATTAGCGAAGCAGAGGTGGTGTAGTTGCTGACCATCTATCTTCACTCCCATTCCTTCCCAATCTAATTGTTGCATGATGTTCTCGAGGGTGGCGCTGAAGAGTTTTGGTGAAATGGTATCACACTGTCGAACCCCCTCTTTTGACATCAATGATTACTTCTTTGTACAATGGTGAGATCCTGGTGGTGAATCTGTAATACAGCTCACAAAGGATCTTGATGTATTGGGTTTGAACACCCTGTTTGGCTAGGGCTTCAATGACTGCTTCAGTCTCCACAGAATCAAAGGCTTTCTGTAAATCAATGAACGTGAGACAGAGCGGCATCTTATACTCCCTACAAACCTCAATGAGCTTGGTTACTGTGTGGATATGGTCGATTGTGCTGAATCCTTTCCGGAAGCCAGCTTGCTCACATGGTTGTCCTTCATCTAGTGTTCTGCCAATCCTGTTCAGGATGACTCGTGTAAACAGCTTGTAGATGACGGACAACAGGCAGATGGGACGATAGTTGCTGATGTCGTGAATGTCTCCCTTCTTGAACAGTAGAACTGTCCTGCTGGTTTCCCATTGGGAGGGCACCTTGCATTCGGACAGGTAGCATGTGAAGAGCCGAGCTAGTGTATTGATGAGTACCGACGGCAGATTCTTCAGGTGTTTGGGTCTGGCTTTGTCTGGGCCTGGTGCTTGTTCCCTTCTTTACCAATGAAATGGCATGCTGGATTTCAGAAGGGAGAAAGTTGGGAATGACATATCCATCCTGTGGAATTTGGTATGTGGGCAGGTGGATGTGGCTATCAAAGAGATTTGAGTAGAAGTCCTGGATAATCTTCTCCATTGCCTTTCTGGGAGATGTGATAGATCCATCAGAGCATCGGAGGGCAGTGATCTTGGTCTTATAGTTGGCGAAGGACAGGTGGGTGGTGCAAATGCTTTTCCCGGCTTCTGCTGCATCTTCCAGTATTTCTGCTCTTCTGTCTTTGAGGTCTTCTTGTATCGCTTCTCTGCACCATTTAACTAGCTTGGACATTAGTATTTGGTCTCCTGAGGCTCATGCCTTGACACGTTGGCGAATAAGCTCGAGAGTTTCAGAAGGCAGGTGTCCTTTTGTGTCTTTTCTCTCTCTCGTCATTTTTCGCACAATCATGGAGGTGCTGAACCAGTCGGTTTTATTTTTCATTGATGTCGTCAATGGTGGTATCTTCCCATGTTGCTGCAATGGTGCCAAAGAGTTCCCAATTGGTGCTGGTGTTGGTAGAGTTCCCAGTTCCCAGTTGCTCGGGTTGGAGCAACTTCCAACTCGAGCCCACCATCCCGATGGAGCCTCGGAAGAGCCCAGAGAAACCCTCACACCTTGCTGGCAGCGATCTTCGACATCCACACTCCGCAGCTCATAAGATCTCCACCCAACAGATTAATCCAGTTTCCGGCCTGGCTTCTCAGAAACCCAGCCTACAAGGACCCACCCTGCAGACACCCGCCCTTCAGAGGAGAGTATTTCAAGCCCAGGAATGCTTGAGCCACAACACAGATACACCCAGCAGAGCAGAAATCAGCTTTCTCTGTTGCGGCGTGGCCACTGCGCAGCTGCGCAATTTACCTCCAAATTGCTGTGAATATTCTACCCACCCCTCTGAGAGAGCCTCACAAGGTAATGAGAGTATAGTGCTCACATGGCAGAGCTTAATAAGCTGTCCGATGCATGTTCGATATGCCAAAACCAGCAACAAAAATGTTTATTTTCCTGACCCTGAAAGAGCCCTTAATAGGGCAGCAGTAAGAAAGGCAAACAAGCAGTGCCTGATAAAATTTCACGACCATCCTAAGCTGCCAAAATGAAGGACTAAAATGACTGTACATTCAATGCACGTATGCTGGCATCGGAAGCATATATTGAGGATCTGATGGTGCAAGCGCAAAAAGATCAAGTATGACATCACTGGTTTGACTGAGACGAGGGAGGCGTCAGTCGCATCATGCTGTATTTGACACCCAGAATTGTTCCTTGGAACATGCGACTAAAAGAGGTGTCGGTGGCCTTGGTGTCCTTGTCAACACGAACATGGCCGTCAACATTGATTCATTTGAATGCCTAACAAACCAGATAGGACCATTACACTTGAAGAGATGTGGCCCACTGCCAGCAATTTGTATCTTCATTGTCTACGCACCAACATCCACATACAAAGGAGATGAAATTGAGAAATTCTACATGGAACTGGAGGAGTTCTATGAAAAAGATCACACCTTCTACAAGATCATAGTTGGTGATTTTATTATTTTTTCCGCCAATATCCTTTTTTTTTTTTTTTTTTTTCCGTCTTCTCTAGCATTTATTTTTTTTTTGTTTTTTATTTTATTTTATTATTCCCCCCCATTTTATTACACCATTTTAGACATACAATTGAAAGATGCTCATGTAGAGTTCTGGTTCTACAGTGTTCCAACACCCATCCCTCCACTCAAACCCATCTCCCATCACCAATGTCCCCACCTCCCTCCCCTCCCACACCTCAACTACTTGGCGGGTTCTGTATGTCATTCCTCTCCTCTTTATCTCTTCCTCCCGCCAAACTTTCCTGCACATCATGGAATGCAGTGCATTAAAGGACATTACTGTTTCCACTATTTTAATGGACCACTTGCGGCCGCAAGTGGCGCGCGACCTGGGCTCGAACTGGTTTTGCTCTGTTAATCTGGTCACGAGGCAATTTCCCAGAGTCCGGACAGCGAAGGTGGTGGCTAGTGTGGTGGGCGAGTCTCATCTGGCGGCTTCCGGGACCCTCCAGAGGTGATGGGCCCATTCCCAAAATCCATCTGTCCTCCCGTGGCCCCATAGTCAGCTGGGCCTGGGGGCAAGCCGAGTTCCAGCTTCCCAACCGCTTGTGAGGCTCTTCATGCTATGGCTGGTGGCCCCAGGGCAGCTCCTGGGCGGGCCACCAGGCTCGACAAAATGGAGGGGGAATGGCAGACCCCTGACTCCATCTGACGAATTCCCAGTGATTCCCGCTTCTGGGAGCCGCCTACCTGGGCTCGAACTGGTTTTGCTCTGTTAATCTGGTCGTGAGGCCATAGTTGGTGATTTTTATGTCAAGATAGGACCGAGAAGATAGGCTAAAGAACTCCACATTGGGACCCATGGCCTGGAATGGAACGAACAGGGTGAGAGACTATCTGAGTTCATCATGTCCACCAAGACCATTCATGGGAACTCACAGTTCCAGAAGGCTGAAGGGAAACGTTGGACATGGGAATCTCCTGGTGGACAGTTCCACAATGAAATTGACCACATCATCTTCAATCGACGGTTTTGTCTGACCGGTGTTGCTGTTGTCCCCAAATTCCAAACAGGATCGGACCACTGTCTCCCGCTGTGCAAAATTCTACTTCGCAACGCGGAGAAAAGACTGCAAAGTTTAAGACGAGAAGTCCCAGAATGACCTCCAACCAACTGGGTCCAGTTGACTGAGAGAAAAATCCTTGGGAGGATAGATTCTATGCCCCTCACCCCCCAAAGAATGTTAAATAAACTTAATTTTTCTTCAAACCCCTCTTTCCTTACAATGGCTGATTTAGCAAAAAAATTAGAGGGAAAGTTATTAATGAAAGTATTTTCAAAGTATATATTTTTTCTTTATCAAAATACCTAAATATGATGAACGACCTAAAAACTGAGCTGTGCAGGATGAAAAGTGCAGCATGAAATGCCTTCAAAAGCATCGAAGATATAGTTAAAAGGAGAAAGAACCTCAGGCTCCGGGCACATCTCTTTGACTCCACCATTCTCCCTGCATTAACATATGCCTGAGAGACCTGGGCCCTACGAAAAGCAGGATGAGAACGCTATTCGGGTCTTCCAGAGAGGAATCGAAAGAGCTATGCTTGGAATATCACACCTCAGTCAAGTGAAAGAAGGAATCCGGAGCGCAGACCTCCATCGCTGTTCCAGAGTCAGGGATGCTGTCTTGTTTGCCAAGGCATCGAAAATCAGTGGGCTGGACATGTAACGCAAATTTGGAGATGGCCACTGTACTAAAGCCGTTACCGACTGGATCCCACAGGACATCAAATGATCACGTGGCCGCCCACCTACAAGATGGTCAGACTTCTTCGTCAAGACCCTGAACAAACGGTTAGAGGCTCTTTTTATTCCTGAAGCAAGCAGATGCCATTGGGCTACACTGGCATGTGATATGGTCAAATGGAAATGCTACTTGCACCTGCCCGAGGAAATCAATGAACAACGGGATTTCTAGTGATCTAGTGATCTAGATCAAAACATCATCATTTACAAATTTCCTCACATTACAGTTGTCAGAAGCATTCATTGTTCAACAGCAGTCCCACCATCAGTGTGGCCCTACCACCAACGAAAGTCACTGCCACACACCCACTCCCCCATCCCCACGCCAGCTCCCCTGCCAACTGTAGATCATTGCAACATATATGCAGGAAAGGTGCTGACAAAGACCTAACCCTAAACTCGGTTGTTATGTTAACCTGGCGTGTGGCTGCTTAGCAGCCGGGCTCTGTCAGAAGGAGCTGTAGCAGTTATGCATCTGGTCATTCTCTCCAGTTACTGATCAGTTCTGGTGCATTGTCGGTTGTAAATGGTGCCTGCAGAGCTCATAGTCACACCCAATGAGTTATTTGAGATGGAGGGATGAGAGGAGGGGCCTTCAAATTATATTTATAATAGCCTTATTCATTGAGATGTTAATAGGTAGATTTTTAAAAAATAAATTCTAGCTTAAATGTGCCATAAAGTACCACAAAGTGCTTAAGTAAAGCTGTTTTAGTTAGCTTGGGCTACCATACCAAAATTCACAGGCTCTGGTGGTTTAAACAACAGAATCTCTTATTTTACAATTCAGAAGGCTGGAAATCCAAGTATTTGTGTCTGTAGCAGAATCATGGTGAGCTCTTGCTTTCTGGCTCATAGACCATCTTTTCACGTTCTAACAGAGCCTAGAGAGAGTGATTTTCTGTAAGGACACTAATCCCTCTAGGCTAGATCTTCTGATCACAAAAGGACTAATTCCCTCATAATCTTATATAAGCCTCAAATATCTTGGGACTAGAGATATAGTACAGCAGATGGGGTGCTTGCCTTGTGTGATGCCAATCCGGGTTTGATCCTGGGCATCAACATATAATCAGTCTCTCAATCACTTCTAAGATTGATCCCTGAGTACAGAGCTGAGGGAGTATGCTCTGGTGTAGCCAAAAACAAACAAACAAACAAACAAACAAACAAACAAACAAACAAACAAACATCTCCTAAAGGGCTAACTCCAAACACCCTGTGCACACTCACCACCAACCCTTGTGCACACAAATGTACAATTCACTCCCTTGGATGTACATTGATCTGAGCCCTCTTTGAGGTACCCCATTGAGGAGTGCTGCTTGTCATGGAGAAAGGGAGGGGGTACTGGCCTGCTCAGAATTGCTATGGCATGGTAGTATGTATAGGGAAGGCCATCTCTGAAATATATCTGAAAGAACTCACAACTTTGACCTCATAAAGAGTTGACATTGAGGTAGTATAAACAATTGAGAGGGAGGTATGATTCTTACTTAGCCTTAGCTGGTCTTAATTTAGAGCTGGGGCTGGCAAAGAGCTATGTCTGGCTGGCGGGAATAGAGCAGGCAGTAAGCGTCCCCTTTATGACTGATATGCTTTGGGAGATCCCCATGCTACTTTCAGTCTTTAGGTATGTGGCTTACTTACTGTGTCAGATATGGAAATGTGGACTAGGTATGTTTGTCTTTCCGGATTATGGACTCTCAATGGTTGTCTTTCAGCCCTAGTAGCTCAGCTATTTGCTAAAGTAAGTAAGGCTATTCTCAATGATTTTCTCATAGGGTCTTTTTTTTTCTCCTCCTCTTCCTCTTCTTCATCTTCTTCTTCTTTGGTTTTTGGGCCCCACCCAGCATGCTCAGGGCTTATTCCTGGCTCTGTGCCCAGGGATCACTCCTTCAGGTTCAGGGGACCATGTGCATGGCCAAGGATTGAACTTGGGGTTGCCTACATGCAAGGCAAGTACATTCCCTCCTGTACTGTCAGGCTCTAAAAATGTTGCATAACATTTAGAAAATCAACTATAAAATATTTCCATTATCTTCCTTTTATTGATTGCTAACTCTTAATATGTAGTTCACTTTAGTCTTGTGATGTTCAGTGTCACTTATTTCATTTTAGGAACATATCTGGCAGTGTTCAGTGGTTACTCCTGGCTCTGTGCTTGCCACTGGCTCCTGACTGATAGTCAGAGGACCATGTGGTACTGGGACCTCCTACATGAAAAGCATATGCTCAGTCCACTGAGCTATATTTATTGCCTCTTACTACATTAAAAAAATAATTTCAGGGGACGGGGCGATAGTCCAGCGGGTAGGGCGTTTGCCTTGCACGCGGCCGGCCTGTGTTGGCCCAGGTTCGATCCCGGCATCCATATGGTCCCCCCGAGCACCGCCAGGAGTAATTCCTGAGTGCAGAGCCAGGAGTAACCCCTGAGCATTGCCGGGTGTGACCCAAAAAGCAAAAAAAAAATTATTTTCTATTTATTTATTTGCGTGTCATTTATTTATTTATTTATTTATTTATTTATTTATTTATTTATTTATTTATTACACCCATCCCTTTACTGATGTACATTTCCCACTATCAATATCCCCATTTTCCCTTCTGCCCTCACTTCCTGCCTGCCTCTGCGGCAGGTGCTTTTCAGTTGTTTCTCCCTCTGTCTTTGTCTCTCTTTTCTCTGTCTCTCTTTCTCTCTGTCTATCTTTCACTTTCCTTAAGTTCTGGCATTCCAAATCTTGGTTCAGCGTAAGGAGGTTATAGGAATCCAGGAATTTATCCTGGGTAGATAATCTCCATTTTAAATACAAAATGAAATAAAAAATTTATTTTGAGTGTTTGTAGAAAGTAATTTTATCAATTTTGATTTAAATATAAAACTTAAGGTTTGGTCAACACAAATATTCTTCAAAGTAAAGCAACGTGTTATTCAGTTTGCATTCCTAGCCAGGGTTTAGTATCGTGCCGGACAGGGTAGTCAGGCACTCAATAAATGGATGTGAGCTAAATTCAACTCTTTGATATTGGAAGAAACTTTCAGTAACTTGAAGAACTCTATTTTCATCCTTCTCAAATTTCTTTTCAGTTTCCCCATTCGAGTATTGACTAGAAAGAACAGTTAAGAGGACAGCCTTATCGAAATTTGCTTTGCAATTAAAAATTAACTTAGCTTTTGCAAGCTCTTTAAATAAAGCATTTTCCTGATCTCTCTGGTAATAAGTTATATTGATATACAAATCAAATTTCTATGTGATCAAGTATACAAAATAAAATTAAGTGCTATTGACAACCTGTTATGAACTTAACATAGGCTAAGTACTTGAAAGAAGCAGAAGTGGTTTAAAATTGGTGCATGCTCTTAACCCAACTATAGGGGAGGCTAGGTAATAAACACTCTAATTAGGTTAAGGTCTTGAGAAAGGAGGCGAGTAGATGATGTAAAGCATTTTGGTAAAAAAAAAAAACCCATTCTGGAATAGAGCTTCAGAATATAGGCTCTGAAACTCTCTGCCTAGGTTTCAGTCCTGACCTTACTGGTGAACTCAGAAAGTTAAACTCTGTGCCTTGTACACTTCAGATGTGGATGAAATGATTTAATGTAGTGCCTGATCTCTAAGTGCTTGTTATTATGAAGATGCTGATGAATGATGAATGTTGGTGATGTAGAGTCTTTGAATGATTTTCTTGAACATTATTAGTTCAGAAAAATGTTGATGAAAGCAGTTGCTATATGCGAATAGTGGAAGAAAAATCAGAAAGGGTTAGGGAAAGAAAGGTTTATGATTGCCAAAATTCTTGGACTTTACCTGGCAATACAGAGTCATTGACTGCTCTTAAGAGGCAAGTATAAATGCTATAAAAAAGAGTGTTTTGGAAAAATCTGCAGGCTATGAAGAATGTAACGAAACAAAGATAACTAAAAAGACAGAATAATAATAATTAATCTCATTAGATACTTGCAAGACTAATGTTGGAGAAATGTTCTAAATATTATTAAATTCTGGGCAATGTGCTTGGTACTTTACATATTAAATAGCACTTTCCTAGAGTGATACAAGATAGCAGTTATGAATGGAACTGTCTCCTCAAAATTTATCTGCTGAAAATGTAACCCCCCAATGTGATATTAGTATATAAGCCTTTAAAGAATTATGCTAAAGCAGTGTATGACGGGCCTTTAATCAACAAGATTTGTAAGTATCCTCATGAGAAAAAAAGAAAACAACCAGAAAAAGGGCTGAGTGAAATTCTGACTACACCCTGAGGTGATGGGGCACCAGGAGAAACTACCTGTCTGCCACCATTGATCTTGAGCTTGCAGTTTACAGAACTGTGAGAAAACAGATTCTGCTTTTAGGCTACCCAGTCTGTGGTACATTGTTATGCAATCCCAGGAAAAAATAATCGGTTTTTTCTTGGGGAGGGGCATCAAAAAATTGTATCTATTACTCTTTATATGTTGAAAACATTACTTCAGGTTTCCAAGACAACTGACTCTTACAACAGCCCTGAGGTAACACTGCGATTATTATCAAGTTTCCCATGAAAAACCCGAGAAATCAGGGCACCTAGACAAGATTCATCCTGAGCAGTCTGAGGATAAATATAGTTCAGTTGCAAACTGACAGATAAAAGGAAGGATTGACACACAAAAAAGTAACATACAGCTATGATAGTCTTGGTTGGATTCAGGCGTAAAAAAATAAAGTGTGAGCCCTTCCAAGATTTTTAAGCCAAGTGATCCACATATGAAAAATCACCAGCTTATTGGTGTGGTACGTGTAAAGTACATATTATGAAGATTATGCAAATAAAAAGGGAATTAACTGTGCTGAAGCGTTCAGGAAATATAATAAGTGATTACGGTATAAAAGGAAGAACTCTGGCACTACTGGGAAGAAACAGCATGAAAGTAAAAGTGGATTTACAGGGAGTAGACCAGAGGGGTAAGAATTCCTAGGCTAGCTCGGCCCATCTTGTTTGTTATTATCTGTAACAGTGCCTAGCTTTCCTAAGCATTGGAGCTGAAATTTTGAAGAAGCTGTTCAACTTTTGTTTTTTTTAGACGAGGAAGTAACATTTTGAGATTGAATTTCCTTGACTCCTATATAAGGGGGTGATGTGTGTGTGTGTGTGCGTGTGCGTGTGCGTGTGCGTGTTCTGAATAAAACGGGAAGGCAAATACATCCATCGACTCTTGGTCCCCTTGGCCCCGTCGTCTCAACAGAGATCCTTCACAGCGCGCCCAGACTCTGAGGAGGAAGCTAACCCGCAGAGCGCCTGCCCAGATAGCACCAGCCACGTTCTGGAGACACTCTCTGACAGCAAAAGCATCTGCTAAGAAAACTTGAATCCATCGTCTTCACCGTGAGGGCGCGGCGGTTCCAGCCGCCTGCGCGGCCTCATCGGACTGCAAATCCCAGTTTCCACTCTGACAGGGGAGCCAATGAAGAAGCTACAAGTTCCTCCGGCCAATCACCTCCTGACCGAATGGACCAACCCAAGAGTTCTGGGACTTGTGGTTTTTACGTGGCAGCGTCTCACCATCGTGCTTCTAGTGATGTAGGCCACGCGTAGATTCGAGACGGAGGTCCTCCTAGTAACGCTTCGGTTGATCTTCACATGAACGCCCCAATTCGCTTTACTACTAAGTATTACACCGTTTAATAATAATATTTTTTCTATCTTACTGTCACACAGAAATAAGGCCCCCCCATACTTTCAGATCAAGAATCGCTAGTCCCGCTCACCCCCGCGTCCTTTAACCGTCGCTTTCAAGTCTCGCGAGAACACGCCATTTGGTCGTTGTCATGCCTCCAGAAAGGCTGGCCCTGCGAAGATTGACACAACCCCAGCCAATAGGATGGCGCTTTCGCTCAGCGTCTCTACAGCGTGCGTGAGGAGACCTCCGTGAACCCTGACCTCGGCTTTCCGTAGCGTCCCGCGTCTGCCGCCCCCCGCGCCCGTAGCGAAGGAGGCGGGTTTTGGCCTCTCGCCCTACGGAGCGGGTGCGGAGAGTGGGGACGAGACGGGCCCGAGCGGTAGTGCTAGGCAACGCGGAGAGCCCCTGCCGTGTTCCTCGCCGCCCATGAGCGCCTTCCCCGGGGAGCAGCGCCGTCGTTAGGGCGGCTCCGGAGCCTCTGCTTCCCCCGGGATAGGCCCACGCCTCGCCGGGGAGGGAGCCGCGGAGGCGCCTCCCTAGTCCGCGTCGGCGTCGCTGCGACCCTGGAAGCGGGAGCCGCCGAGAGCGAGAGGAGGAGCCCCAGCAGCAGCAGCGGCGGCCGGCAGCGCCAGCGGGCGGGATCGAGGCCGTCAACATGGCGAGCGCCTCGTACCACATTTCCAATTTGCTGGAAAAAATGACATCCAGCGACAAGGACTTCAGGTGAGGCCGGAATCCGACCCCAGGCCCTCCTCGGGGTGGCGGGACCGTGGACTCGGGCCTCCGGCGGCCTTGCCCCCCCCCCCCTCGGGCCCCAGCGGCTCTGCGCGCTCAGGGGGTGGACCGGGCAGGCCGGGCTGACTGGACCCTGGCCACCCCTCCCTACGCCCGCTCTCCTCCAGGCCGTTGCCCCTGCGTCCCCTGCGCCCCGGGCCCCGGCGTGTGCTCCACGTCTCGGGTGCGAGAGGGGAGTCGCCCCCACACCGGAGCCCCGGAGGCCGGGCCTGCTCGCGGGCCTGCAGGCGCTAGGCCGCCTCGAGAGCCCCGCTGCTGCCGGCCGTGCCTGGGGCCCGAGGGGGCTCCCTGCTCCAGGACCGCTGTTGGGGGGTGGCGGTGCGAGTGGAGTGGGTGGGAAACGGCTTGGCCGACCCGAATAGGAACTTTGTGAGTGAGAGATTCGTGGAGGTGGGAATGAGAAGGGGGAGGGGCGCCATCGGGGCCAGGCAGGTTTTTCCCGCCAGCGTCTGGTGTCATCCCCCCCACATTGTCAGGTTGGAAACCCCCCCGGGAACTCGGAGTTTCGTGGAGCGCGGCTGCTGCGGGTCGCGTTGAAAGGAGTGGGTTTCTCGTGGGCAGCAGGGGTGCGGGTGACCAGGCGCGTCCAGGGGCCATGTGCTGGCGCCTCCAAGGCCAGCCCTCGCGCCCGGGAGAGTGCTCAGAGGATGGCTACGGATTCCCGGGTTCGCCTGCGCTCACACCCCCTCCCCGAGGGCGCCTCTGGTCCCCACGTCCCGCCTTCCCGCCCCCGATTTTCCAGAGTGGCGTATTTTGATATTTGTGGCTCCTTCGTGGTTGGGATGTGCGTGCGGATTTTAAAGCAAGGAGCAAAGCGGGCTTCGCTCGGATCTGAGGTTGAAGAGCTCCTTTTCTCTGGGGTTGTGAGGGAATAACGCACTTCATTGCCCCAAAGCAGGCCCCAGCCCTTTGCCCTTCCGATTTGTGGACGCAGACCCGAGCCCAGAGTGATGTTCCTGCTCCCCCGTCAGAGCGACGGCTGGCGTACTGATGTGGAGTGGGCTAGCAGTGTGACTTAAAGGCCAAAGCGGTGTTTCAAAAGTTTTGCTGCGCAGGGAGTTCAGTAAACTTTCAAAAGCCGGTATGCTAATAGTAAAGGACGGTTGGGGTGTTCTGGGAGCTTAGATCCGTTTAAAGCCAGTTGCGGGATTTACTAATGCAAGATTGGGGTGTTCTGTGTCCTTTGGAGGGCCGAATTAAAACTGTCGGCAGAAATAAAAGTTTGAAAATAACTTTGAAAGAATTAGGACATGTTAATGTCCTTTGGAACTTGTTCTCAGTTCATGCCTTTGAGATTTAAGTGAATGTCAATATGTATACACATATTAAAACATTCAACTGTAATGTAGTAAAACCTTCAACTGGAATGCGTGGAGTGATTTTTGTTTTTCTTTCTTACAGTTCAGTTCAGTCTGTAAAAATGTTAATTCCCTTTTTAAGATTAATATTTATTTATTTATCTATCTATCTATTTATTTATTTATTTCCTTTTTTGGGTCCACCGGCGATGCTCAGGGGTAACTCCTGGCTCTGCACTCAGGAACTACTCCTGGCAGTGCTCGGGGACCATATGGGATGCTGGGGATTGGACCCGCGTTGGCCGCGTGCAAGGCAAACGCCCTACCTACTGGACTATCACTCCGCCCCCTTTAAATTTATTTTTAAACTAAAGATAATAGTTTTCCTATAATGGTACAGTTGTTTAACTCTTCAGACTTGTGTATGGTCAATATGTTTAGAAAGTCATGTGTTTTTGCTACATGTGATTGCTGACAAGCTGCTTTTAAGTTTTTTGTAAATATTTGCATGTTTGAGATTTTAAAAAGTGATGAAAGAACACTCCGATTTTACTCTGTAGTGTTGGGGTTGGTTAAGACTGTTTGGTCTGGATGAATCAACACTCATGAAGGTATTATTCTGGAAGTTAATAATTTTCTAATAGTTTATATTGTAGAAGCCATGTTTAGGAGCAGTGTCTTACAGTAGTTTGGGCATTATCTTCATATTTTTATTAAATCTTTGGATCTAAAACTGTTACATACTAAGTTACACTTAAGAGATAAGTAAGTAGAATGTGTTTGAAGTCAAGAATTTTGAAAAGTTCCGTATCTTTTAGTACAGAAATTTGACTACATATCTTCTGTTTTAAAGTGATGCTCTCTAATTTCTCAGTATAAATTTATCAAAGTTTGTGTTAAGTTTTAAAATAACTTAGTGGTGCTAGAATAAAATAACTTGATGCTAGAAGGATCATCTTTAGTACAAAGTTAATTGGCACTTTGTAGAATATTAACATGTAAGAAATGAATTCTCATGGTAGAATCCAAAGAGCAGAAAAATCACAGGTTATGGTCATAATTTTTTTGGTGCAAAAGTTTTGTTGTGAGATCTTGTATGGACTACTTAATTTTAAAATTAATATTAAAATTTATTTTGGAATTAAATCCACACACTAGAGGTCTGTACATGGGATAATCACTAAAGACACGGTATAGGCCTGGAATTTAAGGTCTCCAGATAACTACATAGTCCATTAATGCAAAAATGACAAAGAATTGTGTGGACTCTTCAAAACTTGAGAATGTCAGCATTTTTAAAACAATCTTGTTGTCATACGTAAATCATAAATTCATTTCATATGGAAGCACAAACACTATCCTCTTGCCGTGTTTCCATACTGTGTTCTCTGAACGCCTATTCAGGCTTGGTGCCATTAGTAGGCAGTTTATTCTGTAGACATCAGGATGAGACTTAAACATGCATGTTGAACCCCATGATTTCTCCTAAGAAAATGAGTATTGAGAAATTCAGTGGTTTGAGGTAAAGAAATTTTGCTTTTATTCTTGTATGTTTTTCCACTAAGTATTGATGCTTACTCTAGACTTTATTTACTTGATTCTAAATAACCTTTAAAACGCTAGTGAAGCTGAATCTAATAGTCTTATACAGTCTAGGAAACAGACTTGTTAAGTACTTGTAGGTCTGTTAGTGGTAGTTTTGGGAGTTTCCAGTATGCTGGGAGGGTTTGAAAAGGGACAGCAACTAAGAGACCCTTTTCTCTAATTTAGGCTCATGGACTGTTTTGTGCTAGGAGGTACTTTTAAGTAATTTTCTGAGAGATAAAAACAAAGCTATAGATCCAGTGCTTATTACCTCAGTAAATCTATATGCTGATTGTATGGTTAAGACAGTTTCAAAAAACTTAGGGTACGTGCAGTTGTCTTAATGTGCAGAGCAGAGGACTGACAGGTTCATGGAGTGATGAGAGGGAGACCTTGCTTGAAATTCTGGGTGGAAAAAAGGTTTCAAGTATGAAAGCACACTATTAGGAGGCTATTGGGAGAGGCAATTTTGACTGCAGCAGGGGAGTGACTTAAGAGTGAGGAGTTTATCTCATTGAACTGGAATTATTTTGTCTGTTTCCTTGGCCTTGTGAGTTCTTAGTAGATTATTTTGTCTTGTGTTTGTTTGATTTTTGGGCCACAGATCGGTGGTGTTCAGAGCTTATTCCTGACTATTCAGGGATCACTTCTCATGGTACTGGGGGGACCATCTGGGGTGCTGGGGATTGAACACAATCAGCCATTTGCAGGGCAGGCGCCCTAACTGCCATCCTGCTATACATCTCTTCAGCTCCCATAGTAGATGACTTTAATTGAATTGGCCATTTTGTTCTTGAATTAAAGCGGGCTATGTACGTGTGTTCATGATTTGGGGTAAGTTTCATTCCGAAGCCATTGTAAAATCTACCAACCTTTAAAAATATATTTGACACAGCTTTAAATCTTTGTATTGGAGAATCTGCTGTCTTAAATATATGTTTGGACATTGGATGGTATTTTCTCTGGGAAATTGTTTAAGATGCTAGTAAAAATCACAAACCTGTTAATGTAGTTGAAAGTGTCTTAATGGGCACTTACAGTAAAGAAATATGAAATGCCAAATGAAGTTACTTTGAGTACCTGTCTTAAAGAAAAGTAAACTTAATTAGAAGATTTATGAGATTAAGAAGGTGGTTTCTGACTAATTTTTTAGTGTTTCCAGGTTGATGGTAATCTGCTTTTATCTTTGCAATTTTTTTAGATGTGAATATATTATAAATATAAGGATTAAAAAGAGAATGACCTCATTGAAGAAATCAGAAAAAGAAATCACCAAGAATTGACATGGCGAATATTGAGTATCTAGTATTAGAGCTAATTAACTTTTTTTTGGATTCCATTTATATTACCATGTATATTGGTGCAGAGAACAACTTAGGTGGAGCGCAAGAGAATCATGCTGCATCAGCCTCAAGCATGAATGAAATGAACTCATACACTCCATATTCTTACTCTGTATGAACTTTTCTTTCAAATTGGAATCTAAAGTTTCCTTTCCTTAGGTTTTCAATATTTACCTCTTTTTCTTCTTAAGTACTGTAGACCAAGGATATTCTCTCCCCTTCTCCAACTTTTTTTTTCTGACTTGAAATCTCTTGGTTCTGTTATCAAGCTCATCAGTTTTATGTTCTTTCATTGTGTATATAGGTGAAATCATCCAATACTTGTTTTCCTCTGTGTGACTATGTTGAACGCCTTCATTTTTTTAGTTACTGAATAATATGCTGTACAAAGGTTCACATCTTTAGCTGCTCAGTGGGCACTTGGATTGCTTTAGTTTAACTGTTGGGGACAGTGCTGCACTAAACATTGGGGTGAAGATGACTTCTTGGTGTTTCAATATTTTCAGATAGATGCCCCAAGTGGGATTGCTGGGTTATATTGTAGTTCAGTCTTTAACTTTTAAAGGATGCTCCGAGTTTTCTAAAACCTTGCACCCATTCATATTTCTACCAACACTGAATTAGAGTTTATCTTCCACACTTTCACAAACACTTGTTGGTGCTTTTTGATGTAACCTATTAACAAGTATCCTGTTGTGGCCTTAATTTACATTTCCTTGATGTCTAGTGATGATCCTTTTTTTTTTATATGCCTGCTGGCCTTGTGTCCCCCTTTGGAGAAGTGTCTATTCATTCTGCAATTTTTTTTAAGCCTCACGAATTATATATTTTGACTTTTACTCTCTTCAGGTATTATATGCAAATACTTTCCATTCAGTAAGTTTTTTTTCTGTTGGTATTTTGCCCTGCAAAACTTCACAATTTAGTGCTTTCCTATTTGCTTATCTTTATTTCCATTTACTTATCTTGCTGTTGAGATCAAATCTCCCAAAGTATGTCTTAACACTATGACATGAAATGCTTCCCCCTGTTATCTATATATACTATGGTTTAGGACTTACATTTTAGTTCATCTGATTGGTTCCTACATTTAGTACATTTAAAATTAACTTTCGTGTATAAAGTTAGAAAGTAGTCCAATTTCATTCTCTGCATTTAGCTTTCCAGTTTTTTAAGCACCATTTGTTGTGAAGAGATGTCCCTTTTCCAATGGATAGCCTTAGATATTTCATCTTAAAATACTCTTATATTCATATGCATGGATTTTATTTCTGAGCTTTCAGTTCTACTGATCATTGTGACTTAATTTTATTCTAGTACTGTGTAGGATTAACTAGGTCACTTTGTAGTATGGTTTGAAGTCAGCTAAGGAATGCCATCATTTTTCTTTTTCTTTCTTTCTTTACCTTTTTTCTTGCATTTTGAATTATATTCTGTATTGCAGAGGGCTACTTCCAGCTCTGTTGGGGTCAGTTCTCATGGAGTTGGGAGAGGACTCTGTGCTGGGGATCTACTAGGGGTCTCCCACATGCTAAATAAGAGCTCAACTTGTTAAACTCTTTCTTTGGCCCTCCAATTTTCTTTTTATTTCCAGAATTGCTATAACAGCTACAGATTCTTCTATAACGCCATATAAACTGTGTTATGTTTGGTTCTGTTATTTTATAAAATAGGACATTGGAATTTTGATTGAGGTTGCATTAAATCTATAAAATGCTTTAGTAAACTGGCTATTGGTACGGGAAAGGGTTTTCTTGGTTTATGTCGTCAACAGTATTTATTGTTTTTCATCTCTAGTTCTCATTTAGACTTCTGTGAAAATGTAGAATTCTAGAGCAGGAGCTATAGCACAGTGGGTAGGACAATAGCACAGTGAGTAGGGCATGTCCCTTGCACGTGACCCACCTGGGTTCAGTCTTCGCATCCCTTAGGGCCCCCAAGCACTGCCAGGAGCAATTCCTGAGTGCAGAGCCAAAAAAGAAAAAATGTAGAATTCTTTTCATTGTTTTCCTGATTATTGATACCCTGTTCGCTTATTGAAAAGTGTAGAATTATATATATATCTGAGAAGGGCTGTACTCAGTGTTGGAACGGTGTATCTATTTCAACCATTATTTCTGTACCTCTGCATTGGATATGCTAAAATATTTCCATCCATGTTTAATTTTGAAGATCAATATGCTTTTTTTCAGTAGAGAAACCAGGTATAAAGTTCCAAACTGCAACCGTCCTATTTATAGCATGTTTGCAGACTTTGGCATAGTTCCTCATGATGTTATCCCCAAATACCTATTGAATAAGTGAATGCGACGGTGGTGCCTGTAGGTTGTATTCAAGTGGGACTCCCATAGGAGCCTGAAAATTTACGTCCCTCTCCTTTACCATAAATCAATCTTTTTAATTTTTTTTTTTTTTTTTGTTTTATTGCATTACCATCCTTCCAATTCCCCAGTTGGGAAACCTTGAGATCACCTTTCGTCATGCTTTCTCTTTCAGTACACTGAAGAATATTCTAAAATTGATTTTCCTGTCAACTTAAAAAAAATTCCATCTAATTCCTTGCATTAAAATTTTCTTCCTAAATATAACTGATCATTGCCTAATATCTGTCGACTAAGTCACAAACACAGTTTTTGTCCCACCTAACCAAGCCCATGGAAATCTTAAAGCTAGTTGAATTACTCTCCTCCAGTCCTTAACATATCTTTCTAATTCAGTGGATATTTTATTTTCTTTTATTTTCTATCTACCTATCTCTGTATGAACACTTGCTACTTGTAATAAACCCTTGGAATTCTCTTAGATAGCAATCGCACTGATAGAGTTGATTAACCATTACAGAGAGGGAGAACACACTCCAATGTGTTTCTTAGTTAAGAGAGTATTTGGACTTAACTAAGAGTTTAGTTAGGTTAATTTGGAGAAGGATCTGAAAAAGGGAGATTGGCTGTTAAAAATGGAGATTTGGGTATTAAAATGTGGGTGGGGCACTTGATCATTCGACATCTTAATATAGGGAAACCAAAGTAAAAACTAAAAGTATAATTGGTAAACAATAAGAAAGGATATTTGATATTTGGTGGTTATGATTATGTGAACAACCATTGTGGGTTGTTTTTATTCCTAGGGAAGCAATATGCTTTCCTTCTAGGTATTCGTTTTTTTAAGAACAGTGAATTTTAGATGTCTGCAAATGATGATAAAAGACATTGAAGGATTGGAGGCTGCAGACTTTGTTAATGAGACTTGACTGTTTGTTTCTTCATCTTGATTATCAACTGATTCTAGCTTACCATTATTTTGGCAAAATTGTAATGTTTTTGCAATTCACATTGTTTTAAAGACACTGGGCATAATTTTTTTTTTGGGGAAGTGCCTTTCTAGGGCCCGGGGTGGGGTTGGATTGGTAACTATTCCTTCTGTGTGCTTTCTGTAGTGCTTAGAGGCGGTCTACTGGGACTCAGCCCAGGCCTCCTGTGTCCAAGTCATGTGCCTGACCTTTGGGGGTCATCTCCCTCCCTTATTTTCTATTAGTTCTCTTAGCTCTTCTCATTTACTCTGGCTAAATGAAAATTGGTTCTGCGGAAAGTTCTAAATGTGCCTCAACGGTTATTTTTGAGATGCAATTCTGATCATGGTATCCCCCTGCCAGGTAAGTATTGAGATGCAATTCTGATCATTCTGTTTACTCTCCGTCTCCTGTCTTTTGGTAGCTTTCCATTGCTGATAGGATAGACTTAAAATTTCTAGTTTCTTCCCCCTTTTTTATTGAATCACTGTGGTTGACAAAGTAAAAAGGTTTTCATAATACTCTTGATAGAAAGATTCATACTTCAACACCACTCCCACCACCCGTGTGTTCGTTGCCTCCACCAAAGACCCTCATTTCCCTCCCACCCGCATCCCCATGCCTGCTTTCTGTGGCACTGATTGTATTGACTGTTAAAAGCACATATATGGCAATGTTATTGATGACTCCATTTTCTTCCCTATTGTTGGTTATGGGAGAATCTGGCCAAATTCTGTTCTTGAATTTACTTTCTGAGTTTCTAGAACTTGGTTGGTTCCACTAGTTTGATGTACCACAGTGCCACTTGGGGAGAGCCAGATGGCAGCTCTCCCCCATGTGTCTGAGTCTGGATTATGGCCAACAGCCCAGAGGCGGTTCGAAGTTTCTTTATATTTTAGCTTTGGAGCCACTCACAGGACCCTAGAGTTACTCCTTGCTTTTCTCAAGGATTGCTTCTGCTAGTGCTTGGTGGACCATGCTGTGCCTGGGATAGAATCTGGCCTCCTAGTCTGCTAAGCTATAACGTTGGTTGTGCTCTTCAATTTCTTGGTCTTTTTTATTGTCCCCTAACTCCAGTTCCTGTCTGTGTTCCAGATTCTGCCTTGGTACACAGACCTTTCCAGTCTGCTCAGGTTACTTTGTACAATTCTTTCTTCCACATTACTACATTATCTCAGATCATAATAATTATTTGTGTGTGTGTGTGTATGTGTGTAGTTTTAAAGATTAATATGCCTCTACTTAACCTTAAAGTTCCAAGGCTGATTTTTCCAATCCTTATGTTCCTAGCATCTATCACAGTAAGTTCTCTCTAAATAGTCGGAAAATACGCAAAGAAACTTTAGAAGTCTCAAACCAGCTTTAACCATGCAAACTACACACAATTGGTGTCTTTCTTTTCTTTCTTAGCAATGGCAAGGCAGAGTTTCTCCCAAGTCCATCCCTCTCCTTTTCCGCAGGGATGAAGTCGGGCAAGATCTGAGTCTCCTTCATTTGTGCTAGGGGCTGCTGGCCAGGGCCCCCGACAGCTTTGAATCTGCTATGGGCAAAAACTTCTATACAAATTAGGAGTGTGTGTATATATATATGTGTGTGTGTGTCTGTATGTAAGAAACTTTGTGTATGTGGTGATAGTGTGAGAGAAACACACCTTGTGCAGTGCCAGGGAGGCTGTGTTCTGTTGCATGCAGGCAGGTTAGTACCTTCTTTGCTCTGCACCTTAACCTCTCTTGCCCAGTACACATTTTTATATTACGTTTAACAGGAGGGAAGTTGTTCTTAGGTCTTTGGTTTCAGGGTCATCAGTGAAAACTATTAAGCCTTTTCTATTTTTTTCTGAATTTAAAAACTTTTTCTAATTTTGCTAGAACTCTCCTCTGATGCCCCCAAATTTTTTGCCATAAGTCGAATTTTTGGAAGAAAATAGGCTTCTTTCGGGGCTGGAGCAATAGCATAGCGGGAGTGCATTTGCCTTGCATGTGGCCGACCGGGTTCCATCCCGGCATCCCATATGGTCCCCCAGCACTGCCAGGAGTAATTTCTGAGCGAAGAGCCAGAAGTAACCCCTAAGCATTGCCGGATGTGACCCCCTCCCCAAAAAAGCAAAAAAAAAATTGGCTTCTTTCTTGGAAGATAAAGTGCAGGAATCAAGGTTTATTTACCTTTTCCTGTGTGAGCCTTTGTAGCATAATGGAAGGTAACTATATAGATGATAAACAATGGAGTGACTTGACTTACCAGTAGAATATGTTAAGAAATATACAGCCAATTTTTATTTGGAGGTTACCAGCTTTTTTACTTAGACTCATGATCTCATGATCTTTATTTTCTTTGTTTGCATTTGATGACTAGCATTTCAGAGGTTTTTTTTATTTTCTCAGAATGGTTAAGATATATAGGTAATTTCTAGAAATGCCTTCATTAGTGTGATTCTCAGTTGTGGGGGTTTTCTTGACTGTGTTTTGTATTCCAGAATATTACGAGTTTTTAATTTCATTTTATTCAAAACAAGAGTTACATCCATTTTCTTAAGGCACATACTTTGTTTTTATTTTATCCCCATTTGAATATAAGCTTTTCTTTATAAACAGTTTTGTAAGATTTGATAATAGAGTTATGCTTGTATATAGTCTAAAACCTTTGTCAAATTGCATTTATATACACTGGTTACTCAAATTATCCTTCAAGTTTTTTTAAAAGTGATTAATCTATGTTAGTTTGCTTTGCAGTCCTCAGGTTATGTCCTCTGTTGCAGGACTGTCTGCATAGCTGGTTTTTACTGCAGATCCAGTATATGTTTATTCACTGGCTTAGGGTAGATTTCAACATTTTATGTATCAGAATTTTTACAAGTATGGTGAGGTAGAGTATGGGGAAAGGCCGGACCTATATTTCCTCCTGCTGTTGAACCGTTTCGCTTTAGTTGAGATTTGGTAGTGGGTTGGGTGCTGTGTCCAGCTGCCCAGTGTTTAATACTCCGTTGTGCTTGTTTTCACGGAGAACCGATTTGATGTCAAGTGAAACAATTGTTTTAAATAATCTCTCTTGAAAATACACTTGATCCAGAGTGGTAGAAGTTGAGGTGGAGATGAGAAATTGTTTCTGAAATTTCTCAGTTCACACACTAATATGACACAGGATGGTATTCAGGAAGATGTTCTTAATATTCTTAGTTAAAACTTCCTAGATAAAATTCAAGTCAGATGCAGAGAAAAGCGAGATACTCATCTTCCAAGGAAAGCGATGAAATAATTTGAATTAAAAAGTACAACCTTGCTGGAAACAATATGGACATTCCGCCAAAGACTAGAAATTGAGCTCTCCTTTGACCCAGCCATACCACTCCTGGGAATATACCCTGGGAAGCCAAAAACACATAGCGGAAACACAATCCGCACTTTTATTTTCATAGCAGCACTATTCACAATAGCCAGAACCTGGAAACAACCAGTATGCCCGAGAACTGATGACTGGATAAAGAAACTGTGGTACATCTACACAATGGAATACTATGCAGCTGTCAGGAAAAATGAAGTTATGAAATTTGCCTATAAATGGATGGACATGGAAAGAATCATGCTGAGTGAAATTAGTCAGAAGGAAAGAGAGACATAGAATGACTGCATTTATTTGCATGACATAAATATACCAGGTGATCTTACCAAAAGTGGAAATTACCACAAGCACGTGGGAGTCAGAGGTTAGGTAAGATGGAGAAGGGAACATGTGTGAATAAATGCCAAAAGGTCTGATACCAACATAGAATTGAGCATTAAATACAGACCAAAAAAAATGCAAATGATGGCTTCTAAGTGTATGTAGTGCAACCCACAATGTGTAGGAGATAGAAGAGAGAGAGAGAGGGGGAGAGAGAGAGGAGATAAAGAACCTGCCATTTAGGCAGGATGTGGGAGGGGGAGGGAATTGGGGACATGGGTGGTGGGAGATGGGCACTGGTGGAGGGCGGGTGCTGGAACACTGTGTGACCAAAACCTCCAAACATGAACAACGTTGTAATTGTATATCTCACGGTGGTATATAAAATGTTTAAAAAAAAAAGTACACATTGTACATCCTATTAGTAAATTTGAAATTACAACTAACTTGTAATATACTATTTAAGAGTCATATTAGGACACAGATGATAGTCCTGTATTTGAGTCTATTTTTTATCATTTAAAATTTAATCAGACTTTAATTTTCTTACAGGTTTATGGCTACAAATGATTTGATGACAGAACTGCAGAAAGATTCCATCAAATTGGATGATGATAGTGAAAGGAAGGTAGTAAAAATGATTTTAAAGTTACTGGAAGATAAAAATGGAGAGGTGCAAAATTTAGCTGTCAAATGGTAAGTTTCTTTGCACCTGCTCTCTATTTCGTTTACGTGGCTACTGCTCATCCCTACTGCAGCCCCAGCAACCCCCTTGTTAAAAGTCACACATGAATGATCGGTAGCTTTTTACTCTTTCTGGAGTTTCATATAAGAAAACTCCAGTTTTATATAAGGAAATACTTGCTTAATGTAAATGTTTACTAGTTGTGCTTGGTGCATTTTCTCATATTTCTGTATGTTGGCATTTTAATTCTTAATAGGTACATTTGGGTTTACTTCAGAGTAGCGACTTTCTGGTCACTACTATTAGTAAATTTAAAAGTAAAGTGATATAGGGCTATGTCACTTTTGACTAGACATAACTCAATTTCTTTTTAAAAGGTAGGATAAAGGTTCTCCTTTTATCCATCTATTTGTTCTAATTAGGGGATAAATTTAAGAATCACCTAATGGTGCTCAGGGACTACTTCCACATGGAGATCAGGACCAAATGCAATACCAGAGATCAAAGTTAGGACTCTGGCAGGCAAAGCATGTGATCTGAGCTCTGCACTATCTTCCCTGGCCTTTTTTTTTTCCTTCCTGAAATAGTGCTATGTCATACCGTGTAAGTTTCAGGTGTACATCATTGAAAACGTGCATAAACATATGAGTAACACTATATCCACTGGTAAAGTCCAATCCTCTTTCACAGTACATTTATACTCTTTGTCCTGATTTACCAACCCTTCCTCTTCTCTATTGGGTGATCACTATTAACTTTTATAGTTAAGAAAGTTCATTTTATTTCACATTTGTTTTTTTTTTTGGGCTATGCCTGCTGATGCTTGGGGGTTAGGTTACTTCTACTCTGTGTTCAGGGATCAGTGCTGGCAGTGCATGGGGCACTATAGGGGATGGCAGGGATTGAACCTGGGTCAGTCTTTTGCAAATAAAGCTCCTTACCTTATTATGGCTCTGGCCCCTGGTTTGTTTTGTTTTGGGGGGCAGGGTGGAGGTTGGGGTAGAGGGCTATTGGAACTATCTCTGCTGAGACTCCTGGACGCTAAGCATCAGTCCATTGACCTATCTCTTCAGTCCCTGACTTAATGTTTTTTTTGCATTTCTTATGTCAATTTGTGTTATCTTTTTGTATTTTTTAAATGCTATTGTAGGGATTGTAAATTGCCTCTTAAATTTATCTATTAATAAAGTAGTATTTGCCAAATGATAGAAATCTCCAATAGCAATTTTCCGATGAACTTTTTTTGTCTTGTGTGGCATTATATGTGTTTGTATATGATATGTGTGTGAATTCTTATGTAACCATAAGACAGACAGTATTGCTAGTTTGACATACAGCTCTATATATAGTATATTTTTATGTTTAGTACACAATACTTACCATTTTGGGTATTCTCTGTGAATTTAAGATTTTCCTTTAGTCTAAAGAACTTTTGTTAGCAACTGTTGGAGGGTATGTCTGGTGACAATATACATTTTTTAAAGTATTTTATTATGCCACCGTGAGATATACAATTACAAAGATATACAATTAAAAAGTTCATATTTGGGTTTTGGTCATACAGTGTTCCAGCACCCATCCCTCCACCAGTGCCCATCTCCCACCACCAACGTCCCCGATTCCCTCCACCCCCCCCCCCCAAGCCCACCTCCATGGCAGGTTCTTTATTTCTTTCCCTTTCTCTCTCTTTCTCTTTTCCTTCCCTTCCAGACTATGGATTACAGAACATACATTAAAAGGGTTGTCATGTGTATCTTTTTGCCTGTATTTAATGCTCAGTTCTAGGTTGGTATTAGTACTTTGGACAATTATTAGCACACTGTTCCATTTTCTGTCTTACCTAGCCTCTGACTCCCACACGTTTGTGATAATTTCCACCTTTGACAAGACCTCCTGATCCATGTTTCACTTGACCTTGGATATTGGTATCATAATATGTACATATATATTTATGTTATGCAAATAAGTGCAGTCATTCTGTATATCTCTCCTTCTGACTAATTTCACTCAACATAATCTTCTCCATGTCCTTCCATTTATAGGCAAATTTTATAACTTCATTTTTTCCTAACAGCTGCATAGTATTCCATTGTGTAGATGTACCAAAGCTTCTTTATCCAGTCATTGATTCTCGGGCACTCTGGTTGTTTCCAGATTCTGGCTATTGTGAATAATGCTGCTATGAACATAAAAGTAGGGATGGTGTTTCCGTTGCGTATTTTTGGCTTCCCAGAGTATATTCCCAGGAGTGGTATGGCTGGGTCAAATGGGAGTTCAGTTTCTAGTCTTTGGAGGAATGTCCATATTGTTTTCCAGAAAGGCTGTACCAGTCGGCATTCGATGGCAATATATTTTTTACTTTTATCTGAAGTTGTATTTAACTTTTCAGTTTAAAAGGGTAACCTAACAGGACTTTAGATTTGG
This sequence comes from Cryptotis parvus, assembly GCA_021461705.1. Taxonomy (NCBI): domain Eukaryota; kingdom Metazoa; phylum Chordata; class Mammalia; order Eulipotyphla; family Soricidae; genus Cryptotis; species Cryptotis parvus. The sequence continues at coordinate 83,183 of JAJIBD010001057.1, read as the reverse complement.
ACTTCGTGCATAGCTTTTCTTCCCTAGTTTTATTATCTGATATTAATATTGCTCTTTCCTGAAGAATTTTAAGGTTGGAAGGTAGCTTGAGAACTAGAGCATATGAGCTCAATTCCCAGTACTCTGGCGGCTGCTGAGTGCAGAACTTTCAGGCCTGCCTGCTCCATTGGACCCACCAAGCATTGCTGAACAGAGTCCGTGGTAACCTGCCTTTTCCGGTTCTGTTAGCTGAGGGCCCTATAAAGAGAGCAAAGGGTTGTTTAATCAGAACTGCTTTTGCTATGCCATTCTAAGTTCATTTTTCAGAATCCTTTTATTATCACTTCCAATTTTTGTTGTTTCTAAATGTCTTTCAAATAGAAAAGGTCATCAATACCGTGGTTTTTGGATAAAGTTATTGCATTTCTCTAGCCTTTCCACTTTTCTTCCTTTCTCCTTTTGCTTCCCAGGTTTTACTGTCTTCTACTCCTTTAGTTCATCAGTCAGTAGTTATTTATTGAATATCTGTGAATAAGTAGATTTGCAGTCAAGTAGATTTGGTCATTTGTCACAAATAAAATACTTAAATTATGTCAGTTATGCTTGAAAAATGCTGTTGTTCCTAGTTTTAAACATCATATTCCAATTCATTGACGTGACTTTAATTTTAAAATATTTTTGTGTTGCTGGTAATTGAACTCATGCAGGGCTTGCACTTTGCCATAAAGATGCATCCCTGGCTCTTGATAATATTTCAGTGTTTACTTTTTTTTCTATTTATTATCTTGTATGTCATGTAATGCTCACGAGGCGCCCGGGAGGGATGGTGGGTTCTAGCCCTGGCCCACCATCCCAGCAGAGCCTGGCAACAAGCCAGAAGACCCCCACTCCATGAGGGCCTCCATTTTCCACATCCGGACTTCTCTCTCGTCAGACCTCCACCCAGCAGACCAGCCTATCAGCGGCCGCGGTTCATCAATAAATGCTGGACTTAGAGATGCCTACAAGACTATGCTACCTGCACGGCAGAGCCTGGCAAGCTACCCGTGTTGTATTTGATATATATGCCAAATACCAGTAACAATTATAGACCTCATTCCGGAATGGATTGAGGCTCTTTATGCTCCTGGAGCAAGCAGATGCCTTGGGCTCTACTAGCATGAGACAGGACATATGGAGATGTTACTGGGGCCCGCTCGAGCAAATCGATGATGAACGGGAAGACAGTGAGACAGTGACAGTCATGTAATAAAACATTTCTCGTGTCATTCAATGTACATTCTACTCTAGTCTCTGATATTCTTATTTCAAATGCTTTTAGAAAAATAAAATAACTACATCCATTCAAAACACAGTGCCTGAAAATATTTTTTGGATGAAACCTGTTGGAGGACATGTTTAGCTAATCTGGGAGCTTTGTTGTTTTGCCCATACCCAGCTTAATCTTATTTGATTCAAGGTTCATTTTAATGAGACCTCTCTTCTATGTAAACACTGCTAGAGTGTGTGGCAGTTACAGAAGTCACCTTAATTGAATAACTTCTGACTTATACATCTACTAAGACTTCTATGTTTTCTAGATTGGGCACAGCTCCTCTTTATACCCACTGCACCCAACGTGGGACAGTTAGAATTTACCAGGAGACTACCACCCTGGCTACGCTGAGACTATAGGAAGACTATAGGAAGGATCATACTAGTTTGCTCTAAGCAGGCGAGTGTGACCCTTTCAGTACACGAGAACAAGATACTCAGAATCACCCTGGTGCAGATAATAAAAAAGAAGGACCTTGTGGGTACCATCTAGATTACATGAAGCTCATGAAATTAAGATGTATTACTTTATATCAGCCCTCTCTCTCTCCAGTGTTTTACATAAGAGATAATCTCGGGATTAGTCCTTGGTGTAACCTTTGTTTATACCTGCAATAGGGTGTGGCACTACACTCTGTTTAGGGTTCTTTGTTGCCATGACAACCTCTGGATTGGATTACTTTGGTGTATATAAGGGGCTGACTTGAGGCCCCTTCACCTTTGCCTTTTGGTTCCTCAGCCTTCAGCTTTTGGCTCCTGCGGCTTTTGGCTTTTGGCTTTTGGCCTTTTGCTCTTTGGCCTTTTGCTCCTTCTTCTGGATAGGACTCAGCTCGGGTGAGATTCTTCTCTCTTTGGTGGGAGACTTAGGCTCTTTTGTATGGTCTAAGTTTGGACCAGAGCTAGAGTTTGTTCATTATATTGGATTGCTGTGGAAGAGCTTTTGTACTATTAAAAGCCATTTTTGGAACTGCACGGATTCGTGAGTTTTCATCTGTTCTCCCGGCGTCCTCGGAGGTAGAAGACAACCTCTGTCCTGACACTGTCGGGGACCCGGCGGCATTCCCCGACAGAAACCTATGGATTTCATGATTTATTTAGGCTTTTTTGGGTCACACCCTCAATGCACAGGGGTTACTCTTGGCTCTGCACTCAGGAATTATTCCTGGTGGCGCTCAGGGAACTATATAGAATTCTGGGGATCTCAGCAGTGTGCAGGGCAAATGCCCTACCCACTGTAGTCTTGCTTCTAGCCCCAATATAGGAATTTTAGCATTGAAATTTTAAGTGACATATAAGCTGTTTTGCTAGAGGAGAGGAGATACACTCCTGGTAATACTACTTATGGCCTGCAAATGACAGGGGATTCCTTTGTGGTGCTTGGATGTGTCAGGAGCTGTGGGCAGCCATTTTGTGGGGAATCGCGTGCTGGGTATCCAGCCATTGTCAGCTGGGTACAAAACACACACCTTAGCCCTGGTCCTGTCTCTGGCCAGTGTGCTTATTTTTATGGGTTTTTTTTTTTTGTTTCTTTGTGTTTTATTTTTTTAATGTGAGCTCTTTACCTCACCAGACAGATGGTAAAATTTTGGAGCAGGGATCCATACCTTGTTATTCGGTATGATTTGGAATATGGTCACTTAATACTGGTCTACTAAACAATTCCTCTGAGAACCAATTCCTCTGAGAAGAGCACAAAGATAGGAACTTTTCTCCACTCTAATGACTTTAATATTGATATGAAAGACATTGAAAATGTTTCAGAGCACAGGAAAGTACTAATTTTCATTTTTGCAGTCTATTTTAATGCTTCTAAAATTTAGATGATAACAAACAAGATAAAATAGGTGAAAAGTGTTTCATGACTTAAGTGATAGAGGTGTTTTGGGGAATTAACCCCTGACACGGAAAATGAGAGTAAAGATAACAAAGCTGTGTTAAATTGACTTGGGCTTTTATTTTTGAGATGATTACACCCAATGGGTTTAATTCTGGCTCTGCAGCCATGCTTCAGTCCTGGCAAAACTTGGAGGACTAGGGACCATCTGGGGTGCTGGGGATTGAACCCGGATCAGGCCACATGCATGGGAAACAGCACTTACTGTACTATCGCTCTGCCCCCAATCAAAACAAATGGACCGCCAATTGAATTGGAAAGACACTTATTTATGCATCATGTCTGATAAGTTGATATGTAAGTGTATAAAGAAGTAGGTAGAAAAATTGAAAAAATATTAAAGACAGAATTTGCTGATAGGTTTATGAAAAAAATGAAATATCACTGATTAACAGGAAAATACAAATTAATACATGTGAGGTACCAGGAACCTGTGAGAGTGGCACACACCCAAAGTAGCATAGTGGGTTGCTGCAGTGTGGCAGAAAAAGAAGTCTGCACTGTAGAGAGGTGAATTGGTGCATTTGTTTGGAACATATTAAGTGCTTCGTAAAGAAGTTATGGCAGCAATTTGTTATAGCTCCCCATTTCTGAGTACCTCTCTGTAGAATTAAAGCATGAATACTGGCGCAGGAGAGATGGTATAGGGATTAAAGTGCTTGCTTTGTGTGCATTTTATGTATCAAACCCTGGTGCTCACCCCATAACACGGTCCCTGTATGCTCCCCAGCTTGGCACAAAATCAAAAGCCACAGAAAGTTTTCCACGTTCTGATATTTATTGTAGCAATTTTTACAGTAGTGAAAAATAAGGAAGCAACTGGATTAGCCAAACGTGGGATAAAAATGATGTGCATTTATACATGGGACTACAATTCAGCTGTTAGTGAAATTTGGGGGCTGGAGCCGTAGCACAGTGAAGAGGGTGTTTTCCTTGCACGTGGCTGACCGGGGTTCAATCCCCAGCATCCCATATGGTCCCCTGAGCACTGCCAGGTGTAATTCCTGAGTGCAGAGCCAGGAGTAACCCCTGAGCATCGCCAGGTGTGATCCAAAAAGCAGAAAAATAACAACAAAAAAGGAAATTTGCAAAGGAGTGTAAGAACAAAAGAAATGTATTGGATTCTTTTGTCTGTGCTTACAGTATAGAGGTATAAAAATTAATGGGCAAGTGGGGCTGGAGCTATAGTACAGTAGATGGGGCGTTTGCCTTGCACACGGAGGACCTGGGTTCGATCCTTGGCATCCCGTATGGTCCCCTGAGCACCACCAGGAGTAACTCCTGAGCATTGCTGGGGTTACAAAGCAGTGTAAGGTTATTGAGTAAAAGATGGGTTTGGGGGGGGGGGTGATAACTTGGAGTCCAAAAACATTATGCAGTAGGAAGATATATTGTTTATAAGAGAGCACATGACATCTGTTTTGGGAGAAGATTTAAAATTTGACTTTTTCAGTGGGGCAGGGCCTTCTCGTTGTGCTGGGGACCATAGGAGGCACCAGGTTTGAGCCAGGCCAGCCATGTGCCCATTATCTGTTGTGCTATTTATTTGGTGGTCAAATTACACTAAATTATTCTATGTACTTGCAGTGATTGAGGGTGGTGGTAGAAAGCATTTTATGTTTGACATTGTGATAATCATCAGTAGGAAAAAACTGGAAACCAACTCCAAGGTGAACTTGTAAAGAATTTCTGGGCCAGAGATTGTCAACGGGTAAGGTGCATACTTTGTGTGCAGATTACCTGGGGTGGATCCCCAGTACTTCATATGGTACCCCCAAGCATCGCCAGGAGTAAACCCTGAGCACCACAACAAGGTGTGATCCAGAAAGCAAACAAAAAAATGAATTACCTTGGAGACTTAACGCACATCTTGACTTGATGTGTACTCTGAGATCTTTCCCTTCTGGAGAAGCCTGTGTTCTGTAAAACATTCTCTCTTTCCCCTGACTTCGTCCCTACTTCTCCCTTCATATTTTTCTACGTAAGACTTTGACTTCAGTAAAAACAAATTTTTTTCTTATACCCTTCATTGATAAAGTATTCAGGATACTGACATAATGTTCTTTTTATTGATAGTCATTAGACAGAAAATTGATATTTCCAATTTCCAATTTTATATTTATCTAGATAAATTTTTTCTTTATATTACAGTCTTGGCCCTTTAGTGAGTAAAGTGAAAGAATACCAAGTGGAGACAATTGTAGATACCCTCTGCACTAACATGCTTTCTGATAAAGAACAACTTCGAGATATTTCAAGCATTGGTCTTAAAACAGTAATTGGAGAACTTCCTCCAGCTTCCAGTGGTAAGTAGAACATTTTTACCTATTTCATTTTACATGAAGTTATTTGTTCTTAACTTTTGTTCCTCCTGGCCAAACTAGAGATTAGTTTACTCTAATAGACTTTTATAGCCATTCCTACAATTGTCACTTGTCACTTGTCTTCCTGTTGTTCATCAATTTGCTGGAAAGGGCACCAGTAACGTCTCCACTTGTTGGGAATGAGGTCCATTATTGTTACTGGTTTTGGCATACCGAATATACCCCGGGTAGCTTGCCAGGCTCAGCCGTGGCTCTGGGTTCATCCCAGGGGCCCAGTCTTTTCTTTGTCAGACCTTCAACCATCTAGGGCCCATAGGGCAGAGCCCTGGGTGTAGACAAGCCTGTCTCCCTGTCTGCCACCTGCCAACGCAGTCGGCCACTGCAGCCACACCTGCAACACCTTGAGGGGCAGGTTCCTACAATTAAATGTCCTCAATTTTCAGTTTAGTTTTTTTCCTTTATTTATACTTATTTATTTATTTTTTAATAGTTTATTATACCACCGTGAGATAATACAGTTACATAGATGTTTATATCCGGTTTTCGGTCATACAGTGTTTCAGCACCAATCCCTTCACCAGTGCCCATTTCCCACCACCAGTGTGCCCCATTCTCTCCCCCTCTCCCCTAGCCTGCCTCAATGGAGAGTTCTTTATCTCTTTTCTCTCTCTCTCTCTCTCTCTCTCTCTCTCCCCTCTCACTTTTTCCCTCCTTCCCTTCTCTTATACACTGTGGATTGCAATACATGCATTTAGAGGTTATCATGTTTATCTTTTTGCCTGTATTCAATACTCAGTTCTAGGCTAGTGTTATCACTTACAACAATTGTTAGCACACTATTCTCTTCTCTGTCCCACCCAAACTCCGACTCCCAGATGCTTGTGGTAGATTCCATTAAATTAGTTTTTGATTTTGGGTTGTGCCTGAGTGTTCAGGGATCACTCCTGGCGTTGCTAAGAGGATCATATCTGGTGCCAGTGTTTGAAATGTGCAGAGCAAGTGCTTTTTCTCTGTATTGTCTCTCCAGTCAATATTATTTTTATTGAATTTGAGGGTTTTCATGTATGCATTAGGTTCTGTTTTGAGGATCACGACTACGGAATAGAATTATGACAGTCTGTATACTGTGCTGTGAGGGAAAAATGTAACCAGAATCATGTGGTTCTTCCCAGTATCTATTTTAAGTTTTGATTTTGTTTTGCATGAGAATTTATTATACAGAATGTAATAGTTCAGACAACTGTAAAATACTTTGTTTTACTAGTATCTTTAATTAAGATTGAGTCCCTTATAATTATTTGGTAGTTTAAAAAAGTTAAAGCTACAATTAATGGGTATGTCAGCTAATTAACTTTTTGCCTCTGACAGAACTGCTTCGTCAGTGTAAGTTAGAATCAGTTTTAACTACCAAGTTTTTGGCTAAAATTAGTAAATTAATAAAAAGCTTTAGATAATGTAGACTTTGTGTATATAATTTTTGCCTGTTAACATAGAAAATATTGACTCAGAACGCTAATTATGCTAGGTGATACATAACTGTATTTTCTGTATATTTATTCCAGGTTTTATGGGTTTTTTCTTTTTTGGGTCACACCGGAAATTCTCAGGGGTTACTCCTGACTCTTTGCTCAGGAATTACTCCTGGCAGTGCTTGTGGGGGGGCCATATGGGATGCCGGGATTGAACCCGGGTCAGCAGCATACAAGACAAATGCCCTACCCACTGTGCTATCGCTCCGGCCCCCTATTGCAGGTTTTATGACATTTCATTTCCCCACAAAAATGATGTACAGCCATTACAGCATTACCTTGCCCCTCTCCTGAAATTGTATCAGTGTTATTAAAAGCCATTTATGACTGAAATTTACAATTATATTATAAACTAAATTTTGGACAGAAATATGGCATGACAATTATGGCAGATGTACAGGTATTTTACTTGACCTAAACATAATAGGCTTAAGTAGGGTGTCTTTGCCCCAAATTTCTGAATTTTCTGTGCCCTTTTTTTGTTTATTGAATAACTACAATGCAGAGTTGTAAACGTTCATGATAGGGTTTCAGTCATACAGTGTTTGAACAGGTATCCTCCACCAGTAAACATTCCCACCACCAATGTCCCCAGTTTTCCATCCCACCACCCTCCGCCCATCTAATCTCTGGCAGGTACTTTCCTATCTTTCTGTCACTCCCCTCCACCCCCACACACACACACACACACCCTTTGGGCATTATAGTTTGCAATACAGATACTGAGAGGTTATTTTTCAGCACACATTTCTTATCTGGTATAATCATTTCTATCTTTGTCATAGTGGTCCCTTCTCCATCCCAGCCGCCTTCTCTCTGAGCACTTGAAGCAGGCTTCCAACTGTGGACCAGTCCTCCTGGCCCTTTGTACTGTCCTTGAGTATTAGGTTTATATTGCTATTTTCTATAGCCCGCAAATGAGTCCAATCATTCTATAGCCATCCCTCTACTTCTGGCTCATTTCACTCAGCATCATGGTACTCTCCAAAGCAACCGATTTATAAACGAAGTCTCGTGACTTTTCCTAACAGCTGCATAGTATTCCATTGTGTAAATGTACCATAGTTTCTTTTTTTTTGGGGGTGGGGGTTGTCACACCTTGTGATGCTCAGGGGTTAAGTTACTTCTGGCTCTACACTCAAATTACTTGTTTCTTTAACCATTCATCTCTTCTGGGGCATTTGGGTTGTTTCCAGATTCTGGCATTGTAAATAGTGCTGTAGTGAACATAGAAATGCAGATAGCATTTCTGCTATGTTTTTTTGGGCCCCCGGGTATATTCTCAGAAGTGGTATTGCTTGGTCTTACGGAAGTTCTAGCCTTTTGGGAATGTCCATACTGTTTTCCAGAAAGGCTGATCCAGTTAGCGGTCCTACCAACAATGAAGAAGAGTCCCCTTTCTCACATCCATACTACCTTTGGTTGCTCTTGTTCTTTTTGATGTGTGCTGTCTCTGGTATGAGATACTATCTCATCGATTTGATTTGTATATCCCTTATGATTAGCAATATAGAGCAATCATTCATATATCTTTTGGCCTTTTTATATCTTTTTTTTTTTTGGGGGGTGTCACATCTGGCAATGCTCAGGGGCTACTCCTGACTCTTTGCTCAGGAATTACTCCTGGTGGTGCTCAGGGGACCATATAGGATGCTGGGGATCGAACCTGGGTCAGTCGCATGCAAGGGGCAAACACCCTATGCCCTACCCGCTGTACTATCGCTCCGACCCTATCTTTGAGGAAATTTATGTTCATTTCTTCTCCCCATTTTTTTTTTGATAGGTTTGAATTTTTTTTCTTATGACGTTCCACCAGTGCCTTATATATCTTGGACCTTTATCATATGGGTATTGTGTAAATTATTTTTCCCAATCTGTGGGCTGCCTTTGTATCTTGGTCATCATTTCTTTTAAGGTATAGAAGTTTAATTTAATATTTTGTTTATCTTTGCTTAGTTAGCAGTGTTTCATCATTGAAGATTCCTTTAGTTTCAGTGTCATGGAGGGTGCTGTCTACATTTTCCTCCAGGTATCTTAAGAATTCTGGTCTGATACTAAGGTCTTTAATCCATTTTGAGCTGACATTCGTACCTGATGTTAGAAAGAAGTCTGGGTTCATATTTTTTGCATGTAGCTGTCCAGTTTTCCCAGCACCACTTGTTCAAGAGGCTTTCTTTGCTCACTTGACATTTCTTGCACCTTTATCAAAGATTAGGTGATCATATGTTGGGGAGCCATGGGGTCCCCAACCATATAAGGAAATAGTTAGCTTCTACCTCCGAAGCTGATGAGGAATGGATGAAAACTCAGGAGTCCAGCACAGTTCCAAAAGGCTTTTACTAAAACAAGCTCTGCAGCTACAATCCAAAATAATGGGATTCCCCAGACCTCTAGCTCTTGGTCAGAATTTAGATCATGGCCCAAGTCTCCTACCAAAGTGGATCCTCTGACCTCAAGTCAGTTCTCTACTATATCCAAAAGTAATCCTAATCTTCTCACACACGGGGCAGAGCTGCTACTTGTTCTCCCTGTGCCCAGCTGATCACGAGGCGTTCAGGAGGGATGGCGGGTTCTAGCCCTGCCCCTCCCCTCCCAGCAGAGCCTTGCAAGAAGCCAGAGGAACCCCACACCATGCGGGCCGCCATTTTCCGCATCCGAACTCCCCTCTCATCAGAACTCCACCCAGAAGAAGAGCTGATCACAGCCCAGCTCACACAGCCACTTGCGGCTGCGCGGTTCATCAATAAATGTTCTAGTTTTGAGGTGACTACAAGATTATCCCACCAGCACGGCAGAGCCTGGAAAGATACTGGCAAGCTACCCGTGCCATATTTGACATGCTAAATACCAGTAACAATTATAGACCCCATTCCCATGACTTGATGGAATGGTTTGAGGCTCTTTATGTCCTGGAGTGGGAAGATGCCCTTGGGCTATCTCACATGTGACAGGACATATTGAGATGTTACTGGTGCCCGCTGTAGTAATCAATGATCTATGGGAAGTCAAGTGATCAGTCCTAATCTTCAGGGAGTGTTAACAAGATCAACATATCAACTTCTAGGTGGAGAAGTAGGGTGGTACCACACTTATTTCAGGTCTAAACAAATGATTATGCCAGGGACAAGTCCCTTTCTCTGAGATTATTATCTCTTATGCCAAAAAACTGGAGTGAGAGGGGCCGGAGCGATAGTCCAGCGGGAGGGCATTTGCCTTGCATTCGGCCGACCCGGGTTCTATCCCTGGCATCCCGTATGGTCCCCTGAGCACTGCCAGGAATAATTCCTGAGTGCAGAGCCAGGAGTAACCCCTGAGTATTGCCAGGTGTGAACAAAAGCAAAAAAAAAAAAAACTGGAGAGAGCTGGTATAAAGAAATACATCTCAATGGATGTATATTCCTGGGGAGAGACACTTTAATTTCATGGGTTTCATGTAATCTAGATGGTACCCACTAGGTCCGTCTATTTTCTATTCTGCACCAAGGTGATTCTGAGTGTCTTGTCATCTGTTGGCTGAAAGGGTCATGCTCGCCCATTTGAGGGCAAACTAGCATGAACCTTCCTTAACACTTAAGCGATAGTCTCAACCTAGCCAGGGTGGTAGTCTCCTGGTAAATTCTAACTTTCCGGTGCTGGGACCACTGGATATAAAGAGGAGCTGTTCCCAATCTAGATAACGCTGAAATTGTAGTAGAGATTATAGTAATGTTTCAGAAGTTACTGATTCAGAGGCAAAGTGACTCTTGTAACTGCCCCACTCCATCAGTGTTTACACAGAACAGAAATTTTATTAGCATGAACTCTGGTTTAAGAACATGTAAATAAATTAAACTGTAAATGGATTAAATAGCAAAGCTCCCAAATTAGCTAGGCCTGTCATCCAACAATCATGTATCTGAGGGTTGGTGTCAGATTAGTCAGCTCTTTTGGGGATCTGTATTCCAATACCATGCTGTTTTGATTACTACCACTTTTTAGTAGAGCTTGAGGTTGGGGAAGATGATGCCTCCCATTATCTTTTCCCCAAGGATTGCTTTAGCTTTTAGTGGGGGTTTATTATTCCATATGAATTTCAAGAGTGTTTGATCTAGTTCTTTGAAAAATTTCATGGGTATCCTTATAGGGACTGCATTGAGTCTGTATGCTCTGGGGACTATTGCCATTTGGGAAGTATTGCCATTTTGACACATTAATCCTCCTAATCTCTCGCCACTCCTATTCATTATAGTACTGGAAGTACTTGTACTTGCCTTAACAGGCAAGAAAAAAGGTGTCAAGGGCAAGCAGATAGGAAAGGAAGAAATAAGCACTCACTGTTTGCAGATGACATGATACTATACTTAAAAAATCCTAAAGAATCTATTAATAGCTCTTGGAAATAGTAAATTTGTTTAGTAAAGTAGCAGGTTACAAAAGTCCATGGCTTTCCTATATACAAATAATGAAAGAGAAGAAAGAAATGAGAAAAACAATCCCATTCACAAGCATGCCTTAGAAAATCAAGTACCTCGGAATCAGCTTAACTGAAAAAGTGAAGGACCTATACAAAGAAAACTGCAAACACTGCTTCAGAAAATAAAGACACAAAGACATTAAATAGATTTTCATGGATTTGTTGAGGGAATGGAACTGATAGAGACTGAATTAATTCACCCAAAGTTTTAATTAACTTATTGAAAATTCAGGTCAATTTTTTTTAGTCAAAACCGAACTGATGTTTTAAATGCTGTATTCTACCAGTATTACTTTACCCATGGTAGTTATTTCAGTAAACCATTTCACTAGTTCTGAGATATGTTCACTCTAATTGTGTGTAGTTATACTGATAATTTTCCCCCACATTTTTCTCTCATCGAAAGTTGTTTCATTTTACTGGATACTAGCTCAAATGAGCTCCCTCTCACACACCCCCACCCCCAGCCATTTAGGAATTTGTTCTTTTCCTTGTTTCTCTTTTTCTCTATTTGTCAACTACATGATCTACTTGAAGTAGTAGTAGCTTTAATTTGAGACTTCTGAGATATTTCTTCGGTATGAAGAAGAAATTTCAATGGAAAAGGGTCTGTAGAAGTTTCATCTATCTTTTAAAAATATGTTAATTATTGGAACTCAATATAGTGTGTAGTATGTTTTTAATTCACTGAAAGTTAAAAGTCTAGGTTAGCAGTAAAGAGAATTCACATATAGAAGATTCTTACTGCCTCTTTTCAGGATGGAGATACAACCAACATCAACTACTCCTTAGCCTACTTGGGCAGGGGTGGGGGGAGACACATCCCGCTATACTCGGGTATCATTCTTAGTGGGGATTAGGGGATCATGTGGGGTAGCTGTTTGATTTTGTCAGCTGCATGCTAGGTAAATGCCCCTACCCTAATCTAGTATTTTCCAGACCCTTCCATAATCTGCATTTATGTCAATGCATAGAAATAATTATCCAATAGTCTTCTAAATAGTATTTTTTTTCTTTGGTGTGCTGTTGTTATTTTGGGGGCACAACTCATGGTTCTCCAGGGCCTCTTCCTGGCTCTGCACTCCAGGATCAGTCTTTGCAGGCTCAGGGAAGACATATGGGATATTGAAAATTAAACAGGTCGGCAGCATGCAAGACAAACACCCTACCCACTGTTCTGTCACATCTGCCCCTGCCCCTAAATATTATTCTATTCCAGGTTACATTACCTTTCTGTAGTTCTAATTTCTGTTACATCAAGTAAATTATTTTTCTGAAAAATAATTTATTTTGAAATACCTGGTTTTCTAAAATGAATTTAAGAAGTTCCATAATCAAGTTTGGAGTTACTGAATACTGTTAAAACTACCATGAGCATAAAAGGTGAAACTCCGCATAGTTGTCCTGAAATTATTCCTGGTTTCTTACTCGTGCAGGTTCTGCTTTAGCTGCTAATGTGTGTAAGAAGATTACTGGACGTCTTACCAGTGCAATAGCAAAGCAGGAAGATGTTTCTGTTCAGTTGGAAGCATTAGATATAATGGCTGACATGTTGAGCAGGTAAAAATACTATATTACATTCAAAGCAAATTTTATGTCCATATTTTATAGTACTGTTGTATATTTTTTTGCCGTTTTGAAAAGTAACAAAATTTTTGATTCAGATATTTTAAAATAAAATAATCTTACGTTTTTGAGTACAGTGGTTTGTTTAGATAGATGTGTTAGTTAATATTGGCAAAGTGACTGATAGAAATACTTGTAAACATCAGCTACTGTAATGTGTGAGAGGAAGTTGCTTGACTTTATACAGTTGTTGATTTCTTAACTTTTCTCTGGAAATCAAACATAAAAAGATAGCTCTAGGCAGCTCCTGAAGAAAAATATCTTAAAAGACTTCCGTTTAGCCTTGAGCTTATTAATCATAAGTTATTATTATTGCATATTTTTATTTTCTGATTACACCTGAGATAACGGTACTCAAGGAACTATTCACAGGTTAGTGCTTGGAGAATCATGTGTTGCCAAGGATTGAACTTGGGCCTCTTGCATGCAAATCATGTATGATGGGCCATGTAGCCTGGCCCATCATAACTGTTTGGTTTGTTTAATGGGCCACAACCAGGTTGGTCCTGGTGGTACTGTGCTGGTGCAAAATGGTTCTCCTGTATTAAAGCATGTGATTTAGCCCTTCCAACCAATCTCGACCATGTGTCATTTTTATGCTATTAGTTTTACTTAAACTGTTAACAAATTTACAGATGTGCTATATCTGCATCATGTACAGATTTATAGTAAAAATGTAGAGCTCTTACATTTTTTGTACACAAAAAAAACCCTTTCATTTTAGACATAAATGGTGCAATAGAAAGCATTATGGGGCTTACGGGGTTATCTGAGAAAATATGCTTCGTGTTCACAGTTCTTGAGAGTTCGTTAAGGAAAGGTTAGAGGCAGAATTTAGTTTTGAAGAATGGGTATGCTACGGCATAGAATATGTATCAGCATAACTAAGTCTTAGTGGAAAACATGTCCGAGTTTTCCGTAACTGAGTGAATAGGAAAGTTAGAAGGAGGCCTTTCTGATAGATTGGGTTCATGGTGAGGAAACTAAAAAAAATTATGATTGAGTTTTATGCATAGTGAAGTTCAGTTGGAGTTACTGTGTATGACTTCATCACTATCAGTGGAGAAATACTTTAGGTATCTGGGAAGGGGAAAAGTGAAATTTTTTATTTCAAATGTACTGTCTATTGGGGATATAGGTTTCAAAACTGCATTGGCGTAGCTCAGGTTTTCTTTAGTGTTAATAAAAATGATAATAATTTGGTGGTTTTTTGAGTTTGAATTACCATCAACTAAATTTTTACTCTTTGGATAAATTGAAATCAGGCTAGACATAACAGTGTTTTGGCATTTTGAATTATTTGTTTCTTTTTTTTTTTATTGCATTTTAAGGCAAGGAGGACTTCTTGTTAATTTCCATCCTTCAATTCTGACCTGTCTGCTCCCCCAGTTGACCAGCCCTAGACTTGCAGTAAGAAAAAGAACCATTATTGCTCTAGGCCATCTGGTTATGAGCTGTGGAAATATAGTTTTTGTAGATCTTATTGAACATCTGTTATCCGAGTTGTCCAAAAATGATTCCATGTCAACAACAAGAACCTACATACAATGCATTGCTGCTATTAGTAGACAAGCTGGCCATAGAATAGGTAAGAAGTGTTGAACTGTTTTCAATTTTTTTAATTAAAAAAAACTGATGAATGTGTTATCAGTAACACTATGCTTTTTCTTAGGTGAATATCTTGAAAAGATAATTCCTTTGGTGGTAAAATTTTGTAATGTAGATGATGATGAATTAAGAGAATACTGCATTCAGGCCTTTGAATCGTTTGTTAGAAGGTAAGTTCTTAGGAACACTGTTTGGCAAGTGAAAAAATGTCCCTTAATAATAGAATGATTGTTAAGAGCTAGATAAAATCGAGATCTTAAGGTCAGATACAGAGAAGAGAGTGGGTTGTTTTATTGATAAACAGGATTGAGTTTTTGGATTTCAGATGTGTAGTGATTCTTATTAAGCTATTAATGGCAAGCAGTGACTATTTGAAGTATTACTATGTTTTTAATAATTTTTTATTTAAATATTCCTTCTTTAGGACTTGATTTAACAAACTGGAGAAAGTGTCCTAAAAGCAGCACTGTAAATATATATTTTTTCTTTTTTGGGTCACACCCGGCAATGCTCAGGGGTTACTCCTGGCTCTGCACTTAGGAATTCCTCCTCGCAGGGCTCAGGGGACCATGTGGGATGCCGGGGATCGAACCTGGGTTGGCCACGTGCAAGGCAAATGCCCTATCCACTGTCCTATCGCTCCGGTCCCAGCAGCACTGTAAATTATCTAATATATATAGTGAATTCCGTGTCTTCAATAGTTTGGAGGTCTGTTAAATCAGTTTACGAGGACCATGATTCTCAATTTGAAAACCTCGTTTGTTTCTTTGTTTGTTTTTTAAATTCTAACCACATTTATGTACAAGAAGGGTCTTACTGTGATTGAGTAGCAAGCTATTTCCCCCTTTTCATTAAAGGCTATCTTTATGTTTGACACTAAAGTAGCAGTGTCTTAAGATTTCAACAGATTTCAGGGCCAGAGCAATAGTACTGTGAATAGGGCACTTCTCTTGTGCATGGCCAACCCAGGTCCATTTCCAGCACCCTGTCTGGGCTCCCCAAGCACTGCCGGGAGCGAACTCTTTACACAGAGCCAAGAGTAAGCCCTGTACACTGCGTGTGGCTAGAAAGGGAAAAATAGAAGAGATTTCTTTGGAGTGCTGTTGTAAGTAAGAATTCTTGGTTTGGGAAATGGTTTTAATAATTACTGAATTATTATAATCAGATCATAGGGCTTGTTTTTGTTCTTTTAAATAAGAAATTATTCCTTTATTGGGTATTTATTGTCCCTTGCAGTTGCTCTGTCATAGCACTTTTATAAGAACTGGGTGACTTCAAAGATGTTAAGATGTGAGTGGGAGGGAGGAATTAATTATTTTTGTACAGCCAGCAGTGCTTAGGGCTTACTTCTGGCTCTGCTCAGAGATCACATATAGTTGGATTTGGTATCAGGGATCAAAACAGAGTCAGTAGTATAAAAGGGAACGTACCCTACTTGCTGTCTCTGTAGCCTACAAAAGGGTTAGAGTTTCCGTTTTTAGCAATAGAAAATTTGTTATATGTAATTTGAAATAAATGTTTAAAGCATGAAGTGGTAAAGAAAAATGCAGGTAATTGTTAAAAAAAACTTGGGGAACCACTTTCTGAAATTAATGGGAAAATGTTATAAAACAAAGTGCAGTAAATATTGACAGTCAAAGATGAAAATAGTTACTGAGTGCAGTTTTTGTTTTTGTTCTCAGATGTCCTAAAGAAGTGTATCCTCATGTTTCTACCATTATAAATATTTGTCTTAAATATCTTACCTATGATCCAAATTATAATTATGATGATGAAGATGAAGATGAAAATGCTATGGATGCAGATGGTGGAGATGATGATGACCAAGGTAATTCATACTAAATTAAACTTTACAGTTACATTTTCACAGCTAGAAATGCAGTAATTCTCATCCCAAATGGCACCGTTTATAATGACAATGGAAATAACTTGTTTCAACAATATCTAATTGGCTGAATTACTGGGCCATTATGCATTTAGCTGCTATGGCCATTATGCATTTAGCTGCTACGTCTATGGTTTCTGGGGATACAGACTAGATTCGACAAGGGTGAAATAGAATTGTAGAAAATACTGCTATGCAGTATTTTCAAAATCTTGTTCTTTTTAACTATTCACTGTATCACTGTCTTCCCGTTTTGCTCAAGCGGGCACCAGTAACATCTCCATATGACCTGTCTCATGCAAGTAGAGCCCAAGAACACCTGCTTGCTCCAGGAACATAAAGAGCCTCAAACCATTCCATCAGGTCATGGGAATGAGGTCTATAATTGTTACTGGTATTTGGCATATCAAATATGACACAGGTAGCTTGCCAGGCTCTGCTGTGCGGGTAACTGTTTATTAAAGCTGTCAATTAGTTGAGTGAGAAGATAGCAAAGTGTCCTCTTTTATTATTTTTAATAAATAGAAAAATATCTATTTATTTAAATACCTGGCTGGACTCAGGGCTTAGTTTTAGTAGGGGAGTGGGGTGGCATGCATGATTTAGGATGCCACGGATCAAAGCTAAATTAGGCTGCTTTCAAGACAAGCGCCTTAACCCCTGTACTTTATCTGACCTCTCTTTTATCTATGTTTGCTGGTACTTTGACTTACTGGTGGGTGGAGAGACATACCTGACAGTGCTTTGGGATCATTTCTATTGACTTTACTCCTGGCTGTGTTCAGGAAACCATGCAGTGCCACAGGTGAAACCCAGGGCTCTCACATGCAAGAGCTCTAGCTCTTGTAATTATCTTCCTTACTGTTCTTCATATTTTCTTTTTTTAAAATATATTTTATTATACCACCATGAGATAAACAATTACAAATATGTTCATGTTTGGGTTTCGCCATACAGTGTTCCAGCACCTATCCCTCCACCAGTGCCCATTTCCCACTACCAATGTCCCTGATTCCCTCTCCCTTCCCCTAGCCTGTCTCCATGGCAGGCTCTTTATCTCTTTTCTCTCTTACTCTTTCTTTCTCTCTCTTTTTCTCTTCCTTCTCCTACACATTGTGCTTCATATATTCTATCCTCCAAAAAAAAAAAAAACCTTGACACTTGGGAAGTGGATACTATGTAAAAAGTATACTTATAGACAGACTTTTTGAAGTGTGGTTTAGAGCAGTGTGTATATGTTACTTTACTGAAATATCCTTATACTGTTTGAAATGCCATTTAACTTTGACAAGTAATGGAGACATTTCTTAGTCTTCTCAGAGTAATATTAAACTATGATCTGTGATTTCACCATGGAGAGGAGTAGCACATCAAAGATAGAGCCTGTAGCTCCAGTAGTGTTAAGGAATCCTAGAGGTGCTGGATAACTTAGGAGGTCTACATATGGTGTGGTAAACTTCCTGCTAAGTTTTTTGCTTTTCAATTTGGTTCTCTGAATATATTTAATAATGACTTTCCATATTTTACATGTCATTTCTCCCATCTTTCAAAAAGACAATATGCTTTTAACAAGCCTTATACTTCTATAATAGCTATATCTAATTCTCTACTTCTCATTTTTACAACATAATGCCTCAAGAATTTTCTACAATTCTATTTCACCCTTGTCGAATCTAGTCTGTATCCCCAGAAACCATAGACGTATGCTGGGTCTTAGCATTTTTGTCTAGGATACCAGCGTTGGCTTTTTAATCCTGTGTTGTTACTCCTTTGTTATTGCCCCACTAAAATCAGTCCTGGACTTTACTGTTAAAGTGTTTCGCTTTTGTAATACCTGGTGGTGCTCAGGGACTTCTGCCCTGCTCAGGACTTATGGTGGTGCTAGGGATTAAACGTGGTCTCCCACATGCAAAGTATGCTTTTTGAGCCATCTCCTGATTGTGCTCTTATTTTGTTGTTTTGTTTTGTTTCTCCCTATGTGATAATGCTCACATTGTGGTTATACTTGCTGGGGATTGTGCATTGGTTTCAGTGCTCACACACATGCTTGCCAGGTTTCACATAGATTTCTGTACCCTAGAAATCATGCACTCTATTGTGGGGCCAGAGTTCCCCATGATAGTACAGTGCAGTGTTAAATTCACTATCTGAGACTTGGAAGGGAGGTATTTTTTGTCACTAACCCCTCCCTGAGAGACTCGCAGACATGGGGCAGAGCTGCTACTGACTCTCCCTGTGACCAGCTGCTCACGAGGCGCCCGGGAGGGATGGTGGGTTCTAGCCCTGGCCCACCATCCCAGCAGAGCCTCGCAACAAGCCAGACGACCCCCCCACTCCATGAGGGCCTCCATTTTCCACATCCGGACTTCTCTCTCGTCAGAACTCCACCCCTGCAGACTAGCCTATCAGCTCCCGGCCGCGCGGTTCATCAATAAATGCTGGACTTAGAGATGACTACAAGAGTATGCTACCTGCACGGCAGAGCCTGGCAAGCTACCGTGTTGTATTTGATATATATGCCAAATACCAGTAACAGTTATAGGCCTCATTCCGAATGGATTGAGGCTCTTTATGTTCCTGGAGCAAGCAGATGCCTTGGGCTCTACTAGCATGAGACAGGACATATGGAGATGTTACTGGGGCCCGCTCGAGCAAATCGATGATGAACGGGAAGACAGTGATACAGTGATACAGTGAACCCCCTCCCTGGTCCTATCCTTCTGCCTTTGTTGATTCCATGATGTCTTAGCTTCAGTATCACTGTGCTCAAACCCAATTTTACTTTGGAGAAATAGTACAAGGATTAATGTGCTTGTCTTGATTCATGGCACTGCGTATGGTCCCCCTAACCCCACCTGAGCACTGTCAGTTGTGGCCCAAGGTAGCCCCCACCCCCACCCCAATCTAAAACAGTTGGACCATTTGGAGGGCCTTCCTAAAACTTTCTAAAATAGTGGTGCCCAGAGGCTACTACGGCCATACATTGCTAGGAGCGGGGTTGGGGTTGGGATGGTACATCCGTGGTGGCAGGGATTGAGTTTACGGCATTAAGCATACCAAGTGGGCTCTAGCCTCCATCTCTCTTGCCTCCCAATTTTTAAATTTACCCTAGAACTTACCTAGAAGTTTTAAGTTTATGTATGTAACAACTTAATTGATACCCTGCTTAAATATCTTCAGGTAGCTTCTTTTCCCTTCCCCGGATTCCCCATAAAGCCCATTTTGTTTTATTGTTTTTTGTTTAAACACTGATTTACAAAGTACAAAGTTTTTCACAGTATAGTTGTTAGAAAGATTCATCATTCAACACTGTTCCCACCATAAAGACCCTCATTTC
Source organism: Cryptotis parvus (assembly GCA_021461705.1). Lineage (NCBI taxonomy): Eukaryota > Metazoa > Chordata > Mammalia > Eulipotyphla > Soricidae > Cryptotis > Cryptotis parvus. The sequence goes on along the minus strand of JAJIBD010001057.1, from coordinate 63,234 downwards.
CCCCCCCCCCTAAGGGAGCATGCCTACTCCCTTAGCCGGCACTGATTATATTGACCATTACAGCCCGTATATGAGAATGGTATTGATAAAGTTGTGACTTCTATTCTGGGTTGTTATGGGCGAATTGGGCTGAATTTTGTTCTTGCATGCACTTTCTTTTTTTTTCTTTTTTTAAAAAATGTTTTATTATACTACCGTGAGACATACAATTACAAAGGTTCTTGGTAATACAGTATTCCAGCACCTATCTCTCCACCAGTGCCCCATTTCCATCACCAATGTACCCCACCCCTCCCGCCCACCCCCAGGCTGCCTCAATAGCAGGTAGCCCTGTTTCTTCTCTCTCTCTCTCTCTCTCTCTCTCTCTCTCTCTCTCTCTCTCTGCATCTCTCTCCCTCTCTCTCTCTCTCTCTCTCTCTCTCTCTCTCTCTCTGCATCTCTCTCCCTCTTCTTTTTACACATTTTGGCTAGCCCTGTAGATATTTAGAGTTTATCACTTAAGTCTCTTTGTGTATATTCAGTGGTGAGTTTTTCCCCACACTTAGTAAGACACTGGTATTTATTTATATCCTATTAATGAAAGCAGTCATTCTATATCTGTCCTTTTCCTTCTAATTTCACTCAGCATGATAGTCTCCATGTCCATCCATTTGCAGGTAAATTTCATCTTTTCTGACAGCTGCATAGTATTCCCTAGTGTAGATGTACCACAGTTTCTTTAGCCAGTCCTCTGTTCTCTGGCATTTAGGTTGTTTCTAGATTCTAGCTTTATGAATAGCTCTTCTATGCACTTTCTGAGTTTGTAGAGTGTAGTTGGTTTCTATTTGTCAACCCCAAACCCTCCACATTGCACCATGGGCAACACTTACTTAAAATTTTTCTCAACATCTGTTTTGAGCTTGTCCTAAGCATACATTGAATATTCTGTATTGTTGGAGCTAGTTCTCTAAATATGGTTGATGAATATATTCTTAGACGAAAGTCAATAGAAATTATTAAATCTCAACTGGATCTATTGTGCTGTTTGGGCCCACGATAGGAAATTATCGATATGCTCCCACAGACTAGACTTGTACCTCACACTTGGGATTGTATGCCCCAAACTTAATTCTATAAAATGTGGTAGGATACCTGGTAGAACAGTATACCAGGCTTTGAGATATCCATGGCTGCTCGCCTCTGGGAGTGCCGGTAGCAGCTTTGTGTCTGTGTCTCTGGATTATGGCTGACAGCGCGGAAGCAATTTGTGGGCGGGTCCACAGGCTTTCCGGTTGGGATAGACATGATGGAAGGGACCTTAGCTACATCTCCTTGAAAGCCTGGTGACTTCTCAAGACCCACATACCTGGGCTTAAAATCAGCTTCCGACTTGGGTAGGGCTCTCACTAGGAGTGGAGTCAGACCTTGAAAATGGCTGTGGTTGCGATGCATTGAGGTTCCTCTGGCTTCTTCTGAGGCTCTAATGGGGTAGTGGGTCGAAGTCCAATTTTTTTATCCCCAAATTTTGGGGGCAATTTTCTATCCCAAATAACTATTTGTAATTTCTTGAGACAAAATCTTTGGTGTTATACTTGATTATTCTCTCATACCTCATTTAATCTTCCATCTCAGGACTTTTCCCTTAATGCGCTTACTGTCCTTTCCAGCATTTCAGATGTCATCTGTACATGGAATCACTTTCTGACATGTAATATCTCACCATGTGATTTAGAATATAAGCTTTATAAAGGTCAAACTTATGATTTTTTGTTTATTGAGTCCTTAATTCTAGTGTGCGTAGGTTTTGTTTGATACAAAATTAACATGAATAAGAAGTAAACTTTAACCTAAATGAATATCCTTTTATTAAAAAAAAGTGTTGTATGTTCTCCAGCATTTGGTTGTTTTTTAGTGTTCCGGTTCTTATCTGTTGAGTTACATTGTTTGAATAACATATAAGCCAAGTTATATGGCTTACACCTTATTCAGCCGTAGTGTTGTTAATTATGTCCAGATAATTTTAGGCTGTCTACTAGAATTGCCAATATATTTTTTTTTGTCATTCTCTTGACTTCATGTCCCATAACTGATTTGGTTTTGGTGGTTTAGAAGGAAATGATTTTCAGATAGTTCACACACACAGAGGTCGGGGCTAGGAGTGGAGCTGATGCTAGGACCCAAGTTCAGTTGCTGGGCATATCCTCCCGGCCAGTTCTACCCTATCCCACCAGGTGTAGTATGGTGAGTCTTAATAAGCATCATTGCAAACAGTAATTAAGAAAATGATTGGGACCATAGTACAATCGGTAGAACACTTACCTTGCATGTGTCCAACCTCAGTTTGATCCCTGATATCCAATATGACATCCAGTATGTTCCTCTGAGCACCACCAGAAGTGATTCCTGAGCACAGAGCCAGGAGTAAATCTGAATTCAGCGCTAGAGTAAACTTCAGCACCCCTGGGTATGGCCAAAAGTTTAACTTAAAAATGATAAATTTTATTTCAGAGTTAATTTTTTCAGTTATATAAGTAAGTGCTGCATGTTAGTTTTTTAAAAATCTTCTCCATTACTGTATGTTAACGAAAAGTTGATTTGTGGGTATTAATTTGTTTTACATATTAAAAACAAGCTTTTATGATTAATACATTATAAATTAATACTTTAATATTAAATTTTCTTTTCAGGGAGTGACGATGAATATAGTGATGATGATGACATGAGCTGGAAAGTGAGACGTGCGGCTGCCAAGTGTTTGGATGCTGTAGTTAGTACAAGACATGAAATGCTTCCAGAATTCTACAAGACTGTTTCTCCAGCACTAATATCCAGGTTTAAGGAGCGTGAAGAGAATGTAAAGGCAGATGTTTTTCATGCGTACCTTTCTCTTTTGAAGCAAACTCGTCCTGTGCAAAGTTGGCTCTGCGACCCTGATGCAATGGAACAGGGAGAAACACCTTTAACAATGCTTCAGAGTCAGGTCAGTTTAAAGGAATGGTCTTGTTTATTTAAAACAAACATTAAAAAGGTAGTTTCATAAGTCACAAGAATAAATATGGTGCTTTCATATGGTATTGGAAGTTTAAGAACTTATAATAGGGGGACAAAATCTGGACTATGTTTGAATAGTTTATGTTTATATTACTTGTAAATTTTGTATTTTTTACACAAAATAATTTTAAGTTTCAATAATCTGCGATGACAATATTAAATGAATTGCCTGCTACTCACAACCTTTATTAACAAAGTACATATTTTTCAGTTTAGAACATCTTAGATTTCATTCATTCATTCATTCATTTTTGCTTTTTGGGTCATTCCTAGCAAGACTTAGGGGTTACTCTTGGCTCTGCATTCAAGAATAACTCCTGGCGGTGCTTGGGAGACCATACAGGGTGCTGAGAATCGAACCCGGGTTGGCCATGTGCAAGGCAAATGCCCTACCCGCTGTGCTGTCACTCCAGCCCTCTGATTTTAAATATTAGAGCTAGAGAACTCCAGTTTATTGAATGTTTAGTACAAGTCAACATTTTCCTGTTTTGGAGGCTTTCATAAGACCACCCTCTGGGGGTGCACATTTTATAGATTACAACAGAAAATGAGAGGACTTAAACAGTTATATAAGAGCAGACACACACACACACACACACACACAAATGACTGTCTTTATTTATTGTAAATGATTCAGTTTGAGGGTCCTAGGTTGTAGTACTGCTTGGGACCTATGGTGAAGGGGATTACCCAGGCCACCCGGCAGTGCTAGGGGTGTATCTTATTTTCAAATAATGCAGGTAAAACTTTGTGGCGTTTATTCATAAAAGTGAATGTTGGAGACTGCAGAAGGAAATCAGATAAGGCCAACTGAAGACATAAGCAATTGAATAAGTATATAGGGGTCTGGTAAAAATACAGGTAATTTTGATAGTTTGATGTTGGTCTAGGGCATTGGGGGGCTTATTTTGGTTTCTGATCTTTTGTTGGTTGGGGTGTATGCCGTATTCTGGCATCCTAAATAAGGAATTTAGGTTTTATCTGATCAACAAAGAAAAATCAGAGCTTGTATTTGTAACTAAGTTTGTTTTTGGTGCCATACCTGTTGCTGCTGGGGAAGTGAGGGAATCGAGTCGAGGACTTCCTGCAGAGAAAGCATGCACTTAGCCCATTGAGCTGTCTCTGCAGCCTGCGTGCTTATATGGGAGGAAGTGAGGCTGATTTCATTGTAACCGTAAACTCAAACCGGTGACAGCATTAATGGTTGCTGTTTTATGCTTTTTTTCCCCCTTGTAGAATTCTGGTCTTTGAATTCTGGAACATGAAATGCTTCCAGAATTCTACAAGACTGTTTCTCCAGCACTAATATCCAGGTTTAAGGAGCGTGAAGAGAATGTAAAGGCAGATTTTTTTTCATGCGTACCTTTCTCTTTTGAAGCAAACTCGTCAAAAGAGAATTGGTAATGCATATGTGTACTATCTTTGTTCAGAATACTATAGAAAGTCTGAAACTTTGGTTGAAAATGACTATTTGGTTAGATTTATTGCTAGTTAATCATAGAAGATTATTTTACCTGTCAGAATCCAAAAAATAGTTGCAAGAACATATATAATCAATGCCACAAAGTTAGCATGTAATAATCTTAATAGTAGGATTAGAAATTGAACCCCCAAAAAAAGATTCCCCCATCCACTGTAATTGTGTTAAATGTACTTAAGGGAATATCAGTGACTCAGCCACCTAATGCATGTGTGATAATTATAGGTTCCCAACATTGTTAAAGCGCTGCACAAACAGATGAAAGAAAAAAGTGTGAAGACTCGGCAGTGTTGTTTTAACATGTTGACTGAACTGGTAAATGTATTACCTGGGGCCCTCACACAACACATTCCTGTACTTGTACCAGGTATGAAAACGACAAATTATATTGGGGCCTAAACATTATTAAGATTTTGATACAGTTATTTACTTTAAAAGAAATTTTGTGACAATTTGTACATGGAGCTTTTTCATAGAATCATCTTGAGCGCTGAAAGTTAGAGATTTGAAAGTTTGAATTTTTTTCCCCTAAGATTTTTGGCTCTATTTACCATAGATTGTGTAATTTCTACGGCTTTAGAGATGGTAAAATGGATTAGAGATGGTAAAATGAAAACTTAAGCAGTATGGTAGGAATTAATTTTTTATTCCTTTTATAAAGTATGCATATAATTGGGTTGTTTTAAATTTTTTCATTTTTTAGGTATCATTTTCTCACTGAATGATAAATCAAGTTCCTCGAATTTGAAGATCGATGCTTTGTCATGTTTGTATGTAATCCTGTGTAACCACTCTCCTCAAGTCTTCCATCCACATGTTCAGGCTCTGGTCCCTCCAGTGGTGGCTTGTGTTGGAGACCCATTTTACAAGATTACATCTGAAGCACTTCTTGTTACTCAGCAGCTCGTAAAAGTAATTGGTCCCTTAGATCAACCTTCCTCGTTTGATGCAACTCCTTATATCAAAGATCTCTTTACTTGTACCATTAAGAGGCTAAAAGCAGCTGACATTGATCAGGAAGTCAAGGAAAGGGCTATTTCATGTATGGGACAAATTATTTGCAACCTCGGAGACAATCTGGGTTCTGACTTGCCTAATACACTTCAGATTTTCTTGGAAAGACTGAAGAATGAAATAACTTCGCTTAACTACAGTAAAGGCGTTGACATTGATTGCTGGGTCGCCTTTGAAGATAGATTTGAGGCCTGTCCTGGGAGAAGGAGTACCTATCCTTGCTTCGTTTCTCAGGAAAAACCAGAGAGCCTTGAAACTTGGTACACTTTCCGCCCTAGATATTCTAATTAAGAACTATAGTGACAGCTTGGCGGCTGCCATGATTGATGCTGTCCTAGATGAGCTCCCACCCCCTTATCAGCGAAAGTGACATGCACGTTTCACAGATGGCTATCAGTTTTCTTACCACATTGGCAAAAGTTTATCCCTCTTCCCTTTCAAAGATAAGTGGATCCATTCTCAATGAACTTATTGGACTAGTGAGATCGCCCTTGTTGCAGGGTGGAGCCCTGAGTGCCATGCTAGACTTCTTCCAGGCTCTGGTTGTCACTGGAACAAATAATCTAGGATACATGGATTTGTTGCGCATGCTGACAGGTCCTGTGTATTCTCAGAGTACTGCTCTTACTCATAAGCAGTCTTACTATTCCATTGCCAAATGTGTAGCTGCCCTAACTCGAGCTTGCCTAAAGAAGGACCAGCTGTAGTAGGTCAGTTTATTCAAGATGTCAAGAACTCAAGATCTACAGATTCCATACGCCTCTTAGCTCTGCTTTCTCTTGGAGAAGTTGGACATCATATTGACTTAAGTGGACAGCTGGAACTAAAATCTGTAATACTAGAAGCCTTCTCATCTCCTAGTGAAGAAGTCAAATCAGCTGCATCTTATGCTTTAGGCAGCATAAGTGTTGGCAACCTTCCTGAATATCTGCCATTTGTCTTACAAGAAATAACCAGTCAACCCAAAAGGCAATATCTTCTGCTTCATTCTTTGAAGGAAATTATTAGCTCTGCATCAGTGGTAGGCCTTAAGCCGTATGTTGAAAACATTTGGGCCTTGTTACTAAAGCACTGTGAGTGTGCAGAAGAAGGAACTAGAAATGTTGTTGCAGAATGTCTAGGCAAGCTCACTCTAATTGATCCAGAAACTCTTCTTCCGCGGCTTAAGGGGTATTTGATATCAGGTGGGTATTATATATATGCATATATATATATATATATATATATATATTATAAATATATATATATTAATTTAAAAATAATTTTTGTCAGGAGTTGGTTGCCTGGAAAGATGCTGGTCTCTTAAACATTTCCCTGTCACATTGTTAAAATATAAAATAAAGCTATTGCTTTATGTTATATAATAGCTTAAGGCATATAATCAAATGGCATTTTCTTTGAAAGGATAAAGAATTAAGTAATCTGTCCTAATTCCTATTCGTTCTACTTTAATGTGTTTTTTTTATGTTGTTTTGTTTGTTTGGTCTTTTTTTAGGTGACATGTTTCTTGAATAAAACACCAGTAGCTTGCTGAATACTACTGAATATAGTAAAATCAATGAACTTTAAATCAAGTAGAAGAGTCTTCACATTTACCAGTATTGACCCCTTTAGATCTTTAGGTTATAGAAAAAAAAAATTTTTAGATAAGAGCAAATTAATTCCCAGGGATTACTTTTATAATAAAATTTGAAGATCTTACATGCTTCATGAATTGTATGTCTCCTTTTTGTGAAGGCTAGATTTTCCCACTCTCTCATAGCTTTGAGACTTTCATGAGATGAGCAAACCTTGCTCATTAATAATCCTAAATATGGCTAGAAGTTTAAAGAGACTGGAATGATAGTACAGTGGGTAGGGTGTTTACCTTGCAAGTGGCCAACCCAGGTTCTATCCCGGGCATCCCATATGGTCCCCAAAGCACCCGCCAGTAGTACTCCTGAATGCAGAAGCCTGGAGTAACCTCTGAGTGTTGCCTGATCTGACCCAAAGAAAGAAAAAAGGAATTTTAAGGAATTTAAGACATTAATATTGCTTACAATGATTTGAAAGTGATAAATATATCTGTGAAAAAGATACTGAGAATTTCAACAGACTTACAGTTTATTTCTAATTAGGCTCATCATATGCCCGAAGCTCAGTGGTTACAGCTGTGAAATTTACCATTTCTGATCATCCACAACCTATTGATCCACTGCTAAAGAATTGCATAGGTAAGAGAAGCAAAGGTAAACATACTAATTATCTTAAAAGTTAATTGGATGAAAAATCACCCAATTTCAATAAATTAATCACCAGAAGAACTGAAAAGAATGTGGTAGTGTGTTTTTAAAAAAAGTAGCTTAATGATATTCTAACTTTAATTTTATACCCTATTATGAAATTGTTATTAAATAGTTCTGCAAAAAAGTAAAATTTGTTTTTGTATCATTTCTGGAGGGAGAACTAAAATTTCTAAATGCTTTAACATGTCTTTTCAGTCAGCCACATATTTAATAATCATATTTTGGGAATGATTTAAAATTAATGTATTAAAAGAAAAAGGGTTTTAATCATCCTGATCAGTCTGGGTTTTTCTAGATATGAATGAATTTTACTTGACTTGTTAGGAACCTAGTCCTCTACCATTACTTACAGCCCTCTGTAATTATTTGTGGAGACATGTAAGGTAGAGACACATAAAGAAGAAAATGTTACAAATGGGTAGAACTGATTCTTGGGGCGGCAGGCATGAAAGGGTAATTGGAGAGCTTTCAATTTAAAGGGTGTTGCGGGAGAGGAGGGTGAATTTTGACCATTGGGCCAATGGTTCAGTGTGGGTGTAGGGTGGACGCTGCAGTTCCAGGAGCCGCCAGGGCCACACCCAGAAATTCTTGGGCCACGAGGTGGCTGAGGAATGAACTTGATCAGGGCCCCCTGTATTAATTTCTCCATCTCAGGTAGAGCTAATTTTAAGAACTAAAAATACCCTTTGAAGATAAGAATGTATTATTCTGCCATCCCGGCCACCCAGTTGTATTACTTGCTTGTATTTGTTGCTAGAATTGGTAATATCTCCAGGTAAAGCCTCCAGATCTCAGTATGGTGTTTTTTTGAGGGTAGAGGGATATGGTAAAGGAACTAGCTTCATACCACTTTGTAGTGAGCAGAATAGAGACAATCTACCACCACTACCACCACCAAACACACACCCATAATTTAAAGGTTTTACTAAAAGGGATTACTAAGTCAAGTTGAAGAGGGAAAAAAGTAAATCTGGGTCCTCTTGGGGATTAGAGAAAATAGCAGAAATTATTGTTCCTCAACTGTTTTCCCCTTGCTATAATTATATATTTCTTAGAGACAGCAGCCTGCCAATTTTTGTCATTGATATAGTCAATGATTATTACTGTAATTTTATTGTGATCTAGTTTATTACTGTGACATGGTGAACAGGAGAAATATTAGGGAGCTTTTCAAAAACAGAGTTCTAGAGATCAGGAAATAATAGCTTGGGTGGGAGATCATCGTATATTTGACAAGTGAGCTATCCCAAGTTCAAATCCTGGAACTGAATTGTCCCTTTATTTTAGTTGACAGCCTCTCCGTTCCATCTGTATTGTAGCAAAATTAAAGATTTCATCCCATAGCTTAAAATAGTATTCATTTATGTGTATACAAATGTCACATGTTTTTTAATGTGGACCACACCATCAGTGCTCAGGAGCCTCTCTCCTCTCCACTGGGGTTGAACCAGCTGAGATTAGTAGCTCTGTTCTTTGACTTCCCTGTAACATATCTTTCCCTTTATCTTTCATTGGGGAATAAAGTTTTTCCTACAGACTGATTTTTGTGAACAGTGCTGTAGTGAGCATAGATGTGCATGTAACTTAAAATTTACACTTGTTTGTGTGCTTTGGGTAAATAGGTTCAAGTGAAATTACTGGGACATGTGATTAAAATTGATGCCTCCGTATTGTTTTCCATGCAGCCTGAACTGGTGGTTCTTGTCCACTAATAGTAGTTGAAGATCCCTTTTCTCCACATTCCCACCAGCATTATTGTTTCTGGTTTTTTCATAAAAGCTGTTGTCCTTGGTGTGAGGTGATATCTCTTTGTTTTTTGATTTGCGTTTCCCTGATAAGTGATAATGGGTAACTTTTCAGTCCCCCTTTTTTTTTGGTTTCTTTTTTAGTTTTGTGAGTTCTTTATATATATATTGGATAGCCACCCCTTTTTTAGGTATATGGTATGAAGAGCCCAGTACAGTAGAGTAGCTATCAGTTTAGAAAAAAAAAACTTGAGTGGTTAAAGCTTACTGTGACTCTGTTGCTTCATTTATAATTTTAGGTGATTTCCTCAAAACATTGGAAGACCCGGATTTGAATGTGCGAAGAGTAGCCCTAGTCACGTTCAATTCAGCAGCACATAATAAGCCATCATTAATAAGGGATCTTCTAGATACTGTTCTTCCACATCTCTACAATGAAACGAAAGTTAGAAAGGAGCTTATAAGAGAGGTAAGTTACTAGATCATTGCTTTCAACACAATTCTTTACTTGCTGGTCAACAGATACGGTTTATATAAGCTTGTATTCACACATTCTTTTTGTTTTCAACAGGTAGAAATGGGTCCATTTAAGCATACAGTTGATGATGGCCTAGATATTAGAAAGGCAGCTTTTGAGTGCATGTATACACTTTTAGACAGTTGTCTTGATAGACTAGATATCTTCGAATTTTTTAAATCATGTTGAAGATGGTTTGAAGGACCATTATGATATTAAGGTAAGATTTTGCCTATTTATGAAATTACAATAATGTCTTTGTGTTTTGACTTGTACTCTTGTAATTTGTTCTTATGCATTGAGAAATACTGGTTTTAAATGTAGACCACACCGGCAGTGCTTAGGAGATTTTCTCTACTTTCTGCTGGGGTTGAACCTGCTGAGAGAGAGCGATAAAATGTTATAGCAAGCAAAAAGTAACAGTGAAACAACGTAATATTAATTGACTATGTAGGGAAAAAAAAATCTATTAATATTTTTGTTGAAGGAGAAAGTTAAATTAAAGGGATGAGTGTTGGAGGACACGCCCTAATGAACTCTAGGCTCCTGCTACTTTGAGCATATGGGAGGAGCTGTCTCCTGCCTTAGGAGTCTCCCGGAGCAAATGACAGTAGTAGTGTGGGCAGGATTGGAAAAGACATTTGATTTTATAACTTAAATGGCAGAATATTCTTATCATGGGTCTTGCTAGCTTCAGTGCTGTTCTTTTTACCCCATGGAGGACACACGTGTAGTTTTTTCAAGACATCACTTGGCAACATTTGGATCCACCTTACATAATGTAATCAGTCCTGCTAGTCAAAGAGCCATGCAAACCTGCCCCCAGGCAAGTGAACATGATTCAGTTCCTTTGGCAAAGTAAGCAATATTAATACAGATTCTGGACCTTAGTGGAGGTTTAGAGATTTGTTTGCTTTGGCAAGATTAGACAGACAGATACATACATACATACCTGCATGCATACATAAATACATACATACATGCATGCATTCATACATACATACATACAAACAAACAAAGTCGGGGACACCGCCTGGGTCCCCAACAGTGCTGGGAAGCAAGTTCCCTTCTACCTCCGAAGCCGACGGGGAATGGATGAAGACTCAGGAATCCGATGCAGTTTTAAAATGCATTACTTATTACAGGTTCAGGCATACAAATAGCAATAGGGAAAACCCTGTGCTTAGGATTCCTGGCTAGAACCCCTGCCACGTGGAGGCTAAGATGGTGGCCACCACGTGTTAAGGCCCTGTAAAGAGGAGACAAAGATAAGACTCCCAAGAAGAGTGCAAGCCCCAAAAGAGAGGAGGGAGGGGGAGAGAGAGAGAGAGGAGAGAAGAGAGAGAGGAGGGAGAGAGAAAGGAAGCAGACTGGTTTTATACCCCTGCAACTCAGACAGACCTCCCACTATTATGGGAAGCAGGAAGGGTCAAATGCCCTTAGGTAATTTCTCCCAGCATCTCACCTAGGCCCTATTACATGCTAATGTTTTGAGCCAAGATCTGCCTGGAAATGCCTTTATAGGGTAGAGAAGGGGGGTTTCTGAGAGGGCATGTCTCTGTACCAAAGACTAATACTAATGCGAGTTAAATATTTCTCTAAGCCTTCAGAAGAGTCTCATTTACTTCACGGTAGCTTTGTATTTTAGTTGCCTTTGAGTTATCAGGGGAGCCATGCTTGCTTGCTTGGAGGCAAACAGCATTTCTCTCTGGTCTAATTACTTAGAGATTCAGCGTGGCCAGACAAATATGCTGGTAAGATCTAGCTAGTCCCACGATGATTGTGGTAGCATGAGAGAATATTTATACCAGCCAGTACAGAATACATGGTCAGATAAACTGCCACATTTAGACTACCCCCCTATCTATGAAGTGACCTGCAGGAGGCAATCCAGGGCAGATGCAGAGGCTCTTAGAGTAGTCCTGCAACACATGCATACATACATACATACATACATACATACATACATACATACATACATCACTGTATCACTGTCTTCCCGTTCATCATCGATTTTTTTCGAGTGGACATCTGTAACATCTCCATATGTCCTGTCTCATGCTAGTAGAGCCCAAGGGCATCTGCTTGCTCCAGGAACATAAAGAACCTCAAGCCATTCCATCAGGTCATAGGAATGAGGTCTATAATTTTTACTGGTATTTGGCATATCAGATACAACACAGGTAGCTTGCCAGACTCTGCCGTGCAGGTGGCATACTCTTGTAGTCACCTCTGATCTCTAGCATTTATTGATGAACCGCGTGGCCATGGTAGGCTCTTCTGCTGGGAGGAGTTTTGACGAGAGGGAAGTCCGGATGTGGAAAATGGCGGCCCTCATGGAGTGGTGGGGGGTCGTCTGGCACTTGTGAGGCTCTGCTGGGGTGGAGGGCCAGGGCTAGAACCCACCGGAGCGGTAGCAGCTCTGCCCCATGTCTGTGAGTCTCTAGTGGGCACTAGCAGGAACAAACCTGTAAGCAGAGACAGCGCTGGCGCCAAGACCCAGGTGCTCCTTGTGTCAGGCTGAGACCCGGGTGTCAGGTCGGCTGCGGGAAGCGCCACTATCGTCTAGCACACAGGGCCCTCAGCTCTGGGGACAGGGTGCTCACCACACTCTACCCCTTTCTTGAGGGGTCAATCCTGGTGTTGCTTTCGGGGTCTGGGCTTCATCACGGGGTGAGCGCGGCTCCCACAGGTGGAGCTGGTGTCTCATCTTGTCCTTGTCACAAAGCCATCTCAGAGCCTTTCATGAAGGGCTCCCGGGACCAGAGCGAGAACACAGCGGGAGGGCGTTTGCCTTTGCGTGTGGCTGACCTGGACTTGGTCCCCAGCAACCCATAGGGTCCCGGAGCACCCCAGGAGTGATCCCAGAGGCCCCGGGCCTCAGGGTGAGTGTCCCGGAGTCTCTTAGTTCATTTTTATTTCACTGGAGGGGTGGGGCTGGGCCATGCCTAGCCCCGCATGCTCCTGACTTGTTCTAGCTCCCTGCTGGCAGTTTGGGGGCCCATGAGCAGTGGCAGGGATGGGCCCAGATCAGTCATATGCGAGGCCGTGCCTTCCCCCTGGTACTCTGAGATGCCCCCTGGGCACGTTATGTTTGAGCTTCCGTGTGTCTAGGACAGGCATGGGTGGGGCGTAAAGCTGCTGCTTCGATGCCATTTCAGGGGGAGGTCACTGCGGCCAGAGGAGAGGCAGCCATGGCTCCCCGGGCCACCGCGTCCTTCTCTGTTTGGGGTTTTTGGGGGGTCACATCCGGCAGAGTTCGGGGGTTACTCCTGGCTCTTCGCTCAGGAATTAACACCTGGCAGAGCTCGGGGACTATATGGGATGCCGGGGATCGAACCCGGATAGGCCACATGTAAGGCAAATGCCCTCCCCGCTATGCAATATTTTGCTGTTCTCTATAAATCATATCCTGAACTGCTTTTTGGTTCAGAGATGTTGCCCCTTCCCCACAACACTCTGTTAGGGAGTTTCGTGTAGTTCATGTACTGCCATCAGGGCCCATGCAGAAAGGTGGGTCCTGAACTCATAAAGAAGATTCCAGTTCGGTTTGACCTCCGGCCTGAGCACATGGTTCGGGGTTCAGTGGCCATCTTGGCTTAGGATCCTGGTCCAGACACATAGTTTGGGTCCGGCTAGGAATTGAAAGTTTGGGTTTTTCCTGACCTTAGTTTGGACTGCCAGGATTTGTTTGAGTAAAGCTTGATGGAACTTTGCTGAATTCCCTGAATTTATCTGCTGACCACTGCCTTTGGTCCTTTGGGACAAACGGGGATTAGCTCCTGCTCCCTGATATTCTTGGGGAGCGCAGTGCTGTACCCCAGCTCATCATTGCTTCCCAACAGATGAAAATTTCAAAGGAATTCTGTCTCTTGTTTAGGTAATAAACTCAAGATCCTTTTCTTCAAAAGAAGAGTTCAAGGCATTTTGCTATTCCATTTTGGTCCGTCATATATTGGGCTATAATTACTATTCAAGGAGTATTATGGTTGTTCTTAGTATCCTGTTGTGTACCTAATTTTGTTTATCTTTAGAGCCTTTTTGCGTAATTATATTTACGAAAGGGCAGTGATTGGTTTGCAATAATGTATGCAGGTCTTAGTAATGAGTTTTGTTACAGAGTAACATGGATGAACTGTGTTCAAGTACACACAGCAGACATGACACTTTGAAAGTTTATAGTGCAGGAAGAAATCTCAGCTTTCATGTTTCCGTGTTTTAGTGACTTGATTCCTGGAAATCAGTGAATAGAGTGTTAGAGAAGTAACAGGGCATTGCAGTTTAAGAGAATGATCATATATTATTAGGCAAGCTTATGGGTTACTGGGTTTTATAAGGGTTACTAGGGAAAATTTTTTTCAGAGAGAAAAACAAAGATACTGGAAACTTCTGAGTTCCTTTTGTTTCGTTTTTGCTTTTTGGGTCACTCCCAACAGTGCTCGGGGGTTACTCCTGGCTCTGAACTCAGGAATTACTTCTGGCAGTGCTCAGGGGGCCATATGAGATATTGGGAATTGAACTCAGATTGGCCTGTGCAAGGCAAATAAATACCCTGCCCATTGTATTATCTTTCCTGACCCCTCAGTTGCGTTTTTGTTCAGTAATTTTCTATTAGGGCCTGCAAGTCTTTTTTTCTTTTTTTTTTAAATCCCTATGGTAACTCCAGTCTGATCTCCGTCCTGAGCACATGGTTTGGGGTACAGTGGCCATCTTGACTTAGGATCCTTATTTTTTTTTTCTTTTTTGGGTCACACCCGGCAATGCTCAGGGGTTACTCCTGGCTCTTCACTCAGGAATTACTCCTGGCGGTGCTCGGGAGACCATATGGGATGCCAGAGATAGAACCTGGGCCGGCATGGGCCAGCCGCATGCAAGGCAAACGCCCTACCCGCTGTGCTATCACTCCAGCCCCTTGACTTAGGATCCTGATCCAAGCATGTGGTCTCGGTCCAACTAGGATTTGGAAGTTTGGGGTTTTCCTGACCTTAGATTGTACTGCCGGAATTTGATTGAGTAAAGGTTTTTGGAAATGGAGAGTTAACATAGGGATTAGGGCATTGGCCTTATATTCAACTAACCCTGGTTCAAGCCTTGTACCATATATGGTTCCCTGAGCGCACCTGCAGCTGTGATCCCTGAGTACAGCCAGGTATGGCCCCAATGCACTTTCTTTGACCTCCCCTTCCGCCTCCCCAAAAAAGTCTGTGCCTCTTAGCTGGCAGTTCAAGTTCAAATCTTGGGGAATGGGCTTTGGAATAGAAATGTCCCAGAAGCTCTTCAGCTCCTTTGCGCAACCATGATTGGGAAATACTTTTCTTTTTATTCTATAGAAATATATAGAAAAGAATTATGTTCTCGATCTATATATTCTAGAACTACGTCATAAAGTCTGTTTAGTAGCGTGCAGGAAAGGCCCCTCAGGTAAGTAAGGTTTGAGAGACATCTGTGTGGTACGAAAAGATCGGTAACAGTGAAGTAAAACGTTGTGGGAATCATTTCCTTTTTAAAGCTTTGTGGAATCATTTTAAAGCTGTGTCTGAATTTTTAGAAAATAATGGAACCATTGAACTTTGTCTATTTTCAATCCTAATAGATGTTAACATTTTTAATGTTGGTACGACTCTCTACCCTCTGTCCAAGTGCAGTCCTGCAGAGGTTGGACCGGCTTGTTGAGCCATTACGTGCCACTTGCACAACTAAGGTAATGATTGGTAGAAAGCAACGTGACCAGATGTGTGTTCAGGATTCCTAGTAGAGTCTAAACATTTATAATTTAACTGTGTTAGTATTAGATATGACAGTTTTAAAAGTTAATGGTTGAAGATTAACTATTTTTAAAAACTCATACTGTTAAGTATCATCCTGAAACTTCATTTCTGAGATGTTTTTACAGTACTTTATGGGATTGAATGTAAGAGACTGAAAAGCTTAGATGGGAACAAAAAGAATTGTTTAATTCCTCTGGAGTAGGTGGATGGAAGTCATAGTTTCATATGAATGTGATTTTTAAATTCTGAAAGAGCTTTTTATTAGAAATTAATTACATGAATGAAGGCTTGAAACTCATTATATATGACTGAGGAATTGTGAATAAACAGGATACCTAGGGGAGTGGTTCGTTTACTTGGTAGAGGCCAAAATAGTACTTGTTAAGGAGATAATGGTTATGGGTCTTTGTTTCAACCATGTTTCTAAACTAATTTGCTTCGTACAGGAGAACTGTATATAAAACAGTCCCCTAAAAGAAGATAGCTAATGTTTCAAAAGTTTTTAAAACAACTGTTGTGAAAATATAATGGGAATTTAGGCCTATAAAAGAATTTCTTTATGTACCATAAATTTTTTGTGTTTAACTATTTTTCAAATACGAAATGCCTTTTATAAGCTTTTAATATAAGTGCATTCAATATTGCAGGTAAAGGCAAACTCGGTAAAACAGGAATTTGAAAAGCAAGATGAACTCAAGCGGTCGGCCATGAGAGCAGTAGCAGCACTGCTGACCATTCCAGAAGCAGAGAAGAGTCCCCTGATGAGTGAATTCCAGTCACAGATCAGTTCTAATCCTGAACTTGCAGCCATCTTTGAAAGTATCCAAAAGATTCGTCATCCACTAACTTGGAATCAATGGACACTAGTTAGATGCTTGTTCAGCTTTGGGACCATTATATTTACCATACAATGCACTGAATTGACAGGTTAATCATAAGACATGGGAAGAGAAGTGTTTAAAAGCTTCAAAATGTTCCACTTTTTTTTCCTTCATGGAGACGGTTTGGCTTTCTTCCATTGTTGTTTTTGTAGCATTTATTTCAGATATGTATTTCCATAATCCAAAAGTTGTAAAACCACTAATGTTTTTGTGGTTAGGGCAACATTTAAAATGGAAACTAAAAGTTAGGCTTTATGGAGAATGGAAATAGGGTCCAGTATCTATTTGCCCTGTACTGTTTAGGATTAAAAGTTAAAATTTTGTGACCATGAATTCATTTCTTTTATAAATTTTCTCTTATTTAAAAGTCAAAAATTCTGCAAGACAAAAACCATGTTTCTTTTTCTTGTATAACTTGTTTCAGCAACATAAATTGATTTTTAGCTGGCAGACAGTATCTGTGTAAAATTTATTACATTTCAGAGGGTTTGGCAGTTAAAAATATATAAGGTATCATTTTTTAAAGTATGGGGATTAATGACATCCCTGCTGCACACACCTAATTTTGCATGAACAAGTTTACAAATATGTATTGTCTATACAGCAGCATGTGCAGGTTATTCATAATACAAAAGTTAAAATAAGTATTATTGTATTCGGTGCAATTTTCAGATATTTATTTTTGCACAGAAAACATATCTGGAGAGATGAGAGAGAGGAGTAAATTTTGAAACTTTGGTTTTCTTAATACCAGTGTGAATTTGCAGATGTTTTCAGCAAATCAAGTCACAGTAACAATTTGCCACTTTTTTCTATTATAAATTTTATTATACAGTTTAAATTTGGATATTTAAGTATTCAGTTTTTCTCGTTTGACCATTGTGTGTGTGTGTTTCCATCTAGAAATTCTTAAAGCCAGATTTTTCTTTTGTTGCCTTTGGGTTTCTACATTCCTTATCAAAACATACAAATACTGTGTATGCTTTTTGAGTTTTATTTTAGGAAAATTCTGAAGCCAGCTATCACAGGTTTGTTAGCTTACAATAGTATTTCTTTTAGTTGAGTTAGATTTTCCCCCTCTCTTGCAGAGCTAATTTACTTAGTGTATTTGATGACAAGTATTGACTTCTTTCCTGATTAAAGGGGTCTGCTGGGGCGGGGAAGCTTTGCAATACCTGTATTGTAGTTAACATTCCTTCAGTGAGCTCATTTCACACTGTAGCCTCTTCAAATTTGTGGTGCTCCTGTAATAGTAAGAACTAACTTCTGAAATAAAAGACATCTCCCAATGCTGTGCAAACAGTTTACATGTTGTGAAGGAGGCAGTTGTTAAATGGAGCGACCAATTCTTCTAAGCAATCAGATATTTGAAAACTGCACCCTTTATTTTTGAAACTGTGAATTAGAAGTACTCTTTAAAATGCTGTATTACTGACCTGCTTTAATATCCAAGTATGCAGTGATTTTAATGAAAATGTACTGTGGTTTTTAGATTACCAACTTGACTTCAGATGGTCAGATGATAATGCTAAGAAACACATCCTTTCTAATAAGGATTTTGACTACATTGACATGAAACTTTACATGAAGTTGGTGCCATTTCAAAATGTGGCAGGTGATAATCTTATACCATAACTTGCATAAAACTGTAAAAGAAATTTATTTTGAGATGTTAGTATATTATGTACTATGCATTATGTGGTATAGATGTTGTGGATATATTTAAATATTTGGTTACATGGTTTCACAATAAATTGCAAATCTACAGGCTCTAGGACCAAACAGAAGACTGACATGCATACGTGTGTGAATGTCTTAGTTAATTGCCTAAAGTTAAATTCAAATACTTTTTGTACATTGGATTTTTCTCTCTGTTTTTAAACTTCCAAGCTCCCTCCCCGTTTTTTGAGCCTTGCAAGATTGGCTAATTCTTCTAATACAACTGAAATTCTTTTAAAGTACAGAAAGACAAGATTCTGTTCAGTTATAATTGTGAATGTTATTGTTCATATATACAGTTGATCCTTGAACAACCGTGTTAGAACTGTGTGGGTCCACTGACCCTGCAGGTTTTCTTGTAAACAAATACCAAGCTATATTTTAAGCATTTTCTTTAGTTTGTTTAGAATACTTGGAACATACGAAATGTGTATTGTTTATATCAGTAAGGTATTGATTGGTCAATAGCAGTTTATTAGTAGTTACTTTTTGGGAGTGTTAAAAAGTTTTACATGAATTTTTGGCCACATGGTGGTCAGTATTAACCCTATTACTCAAAGATCAGCTGTTTATATGAATGAACATGCACATTAAAACAAGTAATAAGAATATTCATATTTTCAATGTTGATTTATGCTGATTGACTAATTCTAGTCGTGATGTGGTCCTGATTATACAGAGTGGTAAGGTGTGGAGTCTTGTTACAGTTGGCCACTCTTACTGATTACTAGTCTTGTAACTATGAGGAAGTTCAGTTTAATAATGGATAGGTTCCTTATATGTGGTTCCTCATATGTAATAATAAGAAAACAGTTACTTGCTGACTTTCTTGAGGGTGTTTTAATTAATTTTAACTTACCCAGTTCTTTCCAAAAAAGATTGATAGAAAGTTGGGTTTTGAGGGCAGGTGATCTTAAAAGCAAAGGCATAAAGAAAATTTTAATATGACAGGGCATAATTTTAAAAGTTACTTGCAAAGGCAGCAGTACTTTATAATTTCATAAATGATACCAAAAACTAAACCATTGGGAAGTATAATTTATAAACGTTAGGGTATGATGATTTAGTTGAGTGTTTGCAATATTGGCAAACATTTATACTTTTAGGAAAGTATAAAACAGCCACTTGAAAATACATATATGCTTTGTTAGGTAAATGATAAGAAGTAACATAAGTGCATATACAGTTCTAAAGGGATATTATATATTATGATCTTATATCAAGTTCAATATCAGGTATAATATGTGATTGAGGTTCAGAATAATGAAATAGTAAGATCCTCAAGTCATCAAATTTCTATTTGACTGGGGATGTTGTTAACTCTTTAGTAGAATGCATTCCTTTCATGTGTAACACCCGAGTTTGATCCCCAGCAGTGCAAAAATAAGATGTGCCAAAACATTGAATTAATTATTAATTACCAGATTATATTTAGCCATATGACAAAGTATACAGTGATAATAAAGTTGGAGTAGAACATCCTTGCAACATTAAAAATGTTACCTTAGATTTTTTTAATTACTTGCCAGTCTTAATATTAGTGTTTTGATATTATAGATATTCAATTTCAGTAAATTTTGTGATTATAGCTCTTGAATTGAATCCTCATCTTCGAACTACTGCCACCTGAGGCATGTTATATTTGGTTTTGAAATCTTAATTTTCTTTTGTGGAATGGAAAATGGACAGTGTAGTAATAGTCTATTTTTCTGTTTTTGAAGAAGTATATCCTGGTTTTAACTGAATTCTCCAGTTAACGAAGTTCCTTTATACCTTTGAGTGCAAAAACGAAATGGTGGATTAGGTGGCAAGTTGCCAAAAACTCAATAAGATTTGGCCATTTTCTTAGGATGTACAATAAAAGTACATTTTCCCTTTATTACAATAAAGTAAGTTTTTTCCTCAGTAACACTACAAAAAAAATCGAATACTATACTATGTATAGTGTAAGGAAGGTCTATCAGCAACCTGTTTCTGTTCTTTGTAACTTAGAAAATTAACTCTGAATTTAAAATGAGGCTTGATGATAGAACATTAAAACTGACTTGCAGATATTTTTACTTTTAAGACCCTATAACATCAGTGTAAAGTGTCAGGATGATTTTTAGTACAGAGATTTCTGCTTGAGGAGCCTGAAATAGTCCTTTAAGGTCATTTTAAATGATTGTCAGTGGTGATTTGGGCTAGTTGAATTCTTTTAGGTTTTAGAAAAAACTCCTAAAATTCTTTGCAGTTTGGGGAGGGTTGTAATTCATGTACTCAGCCATTATAAATAATTGATGGTTGATCCTCACAAATTTTGTTTTAAAATGCTCTCCTGAGGAAAAAATACCCTAAAAGTTTGTACTCCAGAACTATGTGATACCATGGTACCATTATGTTATAATAGTCTGTAATAATCCTGTTGTTCTGAAAAGCTATTTTTACGTGTTTCTCCAACATGTCATTTTTAATATAATTCCAACTGCTTACTTGGCAAGGGCAGCTAAATGTGTGTGATAATAGCTAATATCTATAGTCCTAGTATAGCATATTTTAAAGACACGGTGTGCATATTGCTTGAAAACGTTAACATCCATGATCTAAGTTAGGCTTTCATAAAAGGTCTGGAAATAAAACTCCCGGTTCCTTATTCTAGGTAATAAAATCCATGCTTTCCTCCAGAATTTATGCATTAGTGGAATTGCATGTCCTTTTTAGAGCAGGATTTTGCAAGTGGCGCTATTGGCATTTTTAACTGGATAATTCTTTGCCTTGGGGTGGGGAATTAACATGTGGAATTTACAAGCAAATCTGACTTTTATCCACTTAGACCCAGTACTGCTGCTGCCAACCCAGTTGCGACAACTAATTCCTTCCTGCTGTTCTATAATGACCCTAGTGGAGTTGAGAACCTGGCAAAGCACATAATTGCCCCAATTGAGAAACCACTTTTTAGTGGGGAAAGTTTACTGTTATTATCATCTTTATGTAACTAAGATTAGGTACACTTAGAAGTTTTCCTTGGCAGTTTTTCATACTCCTAATTAAGTACTGCTTCTAATCTATATTCTTCCAATTATTACTATTGTGATTTAGTGAAAATAAGTTTCTTTATTATATTTGCAACAGTACGTTTTCCTTATTTTTATTTGGAAAAGTCTAGTAAAGCCATTGTTTTAAAGTAAAAGCTTTTCAACGTTATTTGCATTCTCTTAAGAGAGTAGTTGTCTATTAATTTACTTTTTTGGCTAATAACTTGTTTCTCAGTGGGGGTAATTTCCTGTTAACTGTTCTATAGATAGGACAAGTAGTGATATTTTGTATAATTCCAGAGCAGTATATATTTGAAATTTGTAAGCAACTATTAAACTGACAATAGAAAATTTTCACTATTTTTCAAGAATTAGTTGACTTTGAAGAGAATAAAGTGCCTTTCTAAGTGAATTTTGATGCCCATACAAGGTTTTAAAGACTTGGTGATAGGCAACTTTCAAGAAAACTACCAAAAATTATTTAGGTAGGGGCCGGAGAGATAAAACATCAGGTAAGGTGCTTGCCTTAGAGATGACTGACTTAAGTTCAACCTGTGGCGCCCCATATGATTCACTGAGCAGCACCAGGAGTAAGCCCTGAGCAACACTGGGTGTTGCCCCAAAAAAAACAAAAGCGAGAAGTTTTGAAATAAGGTCTCTAAGTCATTTTTAAACGTCTGAACCATTTCAGTCCCACTGGGAAAACAGGCGTGATGAAATACTAACGCAACTGGTTTTGGTCAACCTCTGTTTGAGTTTTTGGTATGGATATGGCTGTTTGGAAATCTTGAAAAGTATTCAGTGGCCCTTACGACTGTTTAAAATATTTATTAGTAATTTTTTTCAGCATCTGTTTTCCCTTAAAGTATAATAAAGTACTATGACCTTTGGCTGCCCAGATGACAGGCCCTTTGCTGATCTATACCTTAGCCTCTGCCTATGTGTCGAATGCCCTCCATGTTGAGATTTAAACGTGTTTTCTTTCTATGACTCTACTTCTGTAAGTAGAGCGAAATTCAGAGACAAAGCTAATCACTGGGGAAATTATTTTCCCCAACTCTTTGGTGCTTCTAAGTCTTTAGTTCTAATTTACTTGACATTGGGGCCAGAGTTACAGAGAGAACACTACATAGTTTTGTAATTGGGGAAGCCTTGTGAGCAGTGTTGGTTCAATTTCAGGGATGATGGAAAGAACCCATTAAGATTTAAAAACCAAGTTGCAGTATAATTTGTTTTTTTGAGATTAGCTGCATTTTAGAAGGAAGATTGGAAACAAGTTAAGATGATTGATTAAAACATAACTGAGTTAGTACATGTGAGGGGTACATTATGCTCGAGCTAGTGTGATTTTTGAGTGGCTCAAGATAGTTGACAGGAGAGCAGTTGATCAGGTATTAGAAGGATAGGCAAGTTGGCTAACTTATCCCAAAGAAGGTGATTCAGGACGGTTTATTCCCTTGTGGGTGGCATGAGTGTTCTGCTACCTTGTTACCAGCATTCCTAATGACCAAACTACCCTTGAACATTGTCAGTTGACTGTGGTAGAGAGAATAATGAGTGACTTACATCTCTTTGATTCTTCTGCTCTTATAATACCACTTCTAATCAGATTTGGTGGGGATGATGAATAGCCGAAGAATGATTCACAAGGGTGAAATACTAAGTTCCGATGGGGATTGTTTAGAGAGGAGTTACATCACATCCCACACGCAAAATAGTTTATGCCCTTGATCTATTAATTTTCATCCACCCTACCACTGCTGTTTTCTCCAGTTTATTCATGCTTACTGTCAACCTCCTCTACGATTACTTTTGGGCCTTAAGAAGTCAGTGTTGCCCACCATTTCTCTCTGCTAACCAGACTACCCAGTTATGATATCCTAATTGATTTTTTTTTTTTTTTTTGGCTTTTTGAGTTACACCCAGTGATGCTCAGGTTACTCCTGGTTCTGCACTGAGGAATTACTCCTGGTGGTGCTTGCTTGAGGGCTATATGGGATGCTGGGGATTGACCCTGTACAAGGTAAAAATGCCCTACCTGCGCTACTACTATCGTTCTGGCCTCCGATTGAGTTTTACTGGTAACATTGTCTTGGTTGCATTTAGAAATGTTTCCACTCTCATGCCCAATATCTATGTGTTATATTGAACCCTCACGACGGTCTAATCCCAGCTCATGTTCCTTATTAGTGGGTGAACAATCCAACTACTTGGTGAATTTTGCTTCACAATGATCGGAAGATTAGGAAGAGCCGACATCAGAGGATCAAAAAGCGACGTCGCTGTGAACACTTGGCTGCCACAAGCCAGTTACCCTGTGGTAACTTTTCTGACAACTCCTGCTTAGAACCCCAAAGGTCAGAAGGATCGTGGAGGCCCCACTTTCATTGTCTCTATTCGTACTGAAAATCAAGATCAAGCGAACTTTTGCCCTTCTGCTCCACGGGAGGTTTCTGTCCTCCCGAGCTCTCCTTAGGACACCTGCAATACTGTTTGACAGGTACTGTCCCAGTCAAAACCCACCTGACACTGTGGCACTGTCCCCGAAGTGGCCAGGTGCTTGGCGTCGGAGATCCCCTTTGGGGCTCGACATCACCCCTCTCACCCTCCACCTCACTGGGTCAGTGAAAAAATCAGATACACAAGGCAGAGCTGCTACCAGCTCTCCCTGTGCTCAGCTGATTATGAGGTGCCTGGGAGGGAAGGCAGATTCTAGCCCTGGCCCGCCATCCCAATAGAGCCACACAAGAAGCCAGAGGAACCCCCCCACACCATGAGGGCCGCCATTTTCAACATCTGAATTCCACAGCTCAACAGAACTCCACCCAAGAGAAAAGCCGATCTCTCCTTGTTGCGCGGTTCATCAGTAAATGCACGAAATGAGAGCCTGCTACTTAGAGTATACCACCTGCAATGCAGAGCCTGACAAGCTACCCGTGTTGTATTTACTACGCCAAAAAACCAGTAACAATTGTAGACTCATTCCCATGACCTGAAGGAATGTTTGGTTTGAGGCTCTTCATGTTCCTGGAGCGAGCAGATGCCCTTGGGCTACGCTATCGTGTTACTGGTGGCCACTCCAGCAAATCGGTGAACAAGGGGAAGACAAGTGATATTTAACCCACTGTGCTGAGAAGAGCTCCTCCTGAAATTTGAGCATTCCAATTGCAATCTGATTCAAATTGTCCTTTACTTCAAAGCCAAAATCTGAACCCCAGTTCTCTGCAACTTTTTTCAGGTTATGGTTAAGTTGGTCCTCCATCTCTTGCTTTTGTCACACCACTCCCTACTGGTTCCATCAGTTAAAGTCTGAGAAACAGGAGCCTCCAGGTCTTTGCTTTTAGCATATTTAAAACTAACCTCAGTATCTTCCCTTTTTAGCCATAGATATTTTGGCAGTGACCTCTAGAGCAACCATTGTCCCTGCATCAGCAGCTGAATAACTGAGAAGCTGGCTCCTACTTATGGCTGTATTTTCTGCTAATTTGTTTTGGCAATCCCTGGGCTATATATAGCTAATTTTGCTATGCAAGCAGTTCCCCATGAACTGAATGAGCCCTCATATGTTTACAAGGTAACTAGTCTAGGGAGATGTGTTACTCATACAGAGATCTATGGACATGAATTTTCATTGAGGGATGGGGCCATCAAGAAAATGGGTTATGGTGTTCCGTGCTTCGTGGTAATTTTGATGGCCCCGTCCCTCTGGGTGCTTTTCAGAAGTCAAGTCAGTGGTACATATCTGGATGTTGTGACCAAGGGAAAGTGCTACTCACCGTCACTGCTCCTGGGTTCGCCATGAGTGAGACATTTCTAATGGAGGGCGATCCATCTTACCCTTTACAGATTCGGAGATAGAGTAGCAGATACCTTTGGGAAATCAGGTTCCTCAATACCGTTACCATTTTGCCACCTACATACAGTACTAGGATTATACTGGCTTGACTATATTGAGACACTTCATAGAGATGCAAAATTCATTAAGTTTGCTGAGAAAAATACATTGCTGGGGCCAGAGAGACAGTGCAGTGGGTAGGGTTTTTGTCTTTCATGTAGCCAACTTAGTTTGATCCCCAATACCACATTTTCCCCAGCCCCAGCAGCAGTGATCCATGAGTGCAGAGCAAGGAGTAAGGAAGCACTGAGCACTGCTGGGTGTTGCTCCAGAACAAAAAAAAATCTTGCTATGGCCCAATTTACAGAGAATTGGGTTCAATGATTTTAAGGACCTGGTCACACCACGCCTGTTTATGGATCAAAAATGTACATGAATACATGTTAGTGATTCCTGCACAATTGTGGTTTATTAGTGTCATTTGAAAGAAATAATTACTATGCTTGCTTGTAGAAAATAACATTTTGTTTCAATGTTTGAATTGATGAGGGAATGCATGTTGAAGTTTCATGCAAGTCTTAGTTGTCTCATTTTTGTTACATTTATTAATTTTTTTTTTGCTTCTCAACTTTGATATAACTTTAATGCAGCAGAACAACTTCAGTGAAGTCTTTAAGAATGGCTTTCAAGTTCTTGGTTGTACTAATTGGTATCATTATTATGAATTACTCTAGGGGCCAGAGTGATAGCATAGCAGGGAGGCTGTTTGCATGCAGATGACCCAGGTTCGATCTCTGGCATCCCATATCGTCCCCTGAGCAGCGCCATGAGTAATTCCTGAGTGCAAAGCCAGGAGTAACCCCTGAGCATTGCTGGGTGTGACCCAAGACAAAACAAAAAATGACTGAGTTACCTGTTACTTTGCTAGGACACTTGTGTAGGTATGTCTCAGGTTTCCTTGAAACCATTACATCTGGGGTTTTCCTTGTTTCCTTAAATATTTACTTGGATTAGTCATATGTCTAATTCTTTCTGAGCCATCCCATTCATTTTCTTTTATGATCCACTTTATGTACTGTTGAGTTCTAAGTCTATATCCTATTTTCCATACTATTAAACCTATAAAGTTTAATAGTGATTTACTAGTTTAATATAAGCAGCATATTTAAACCTATAAAGTTTAGTACTAATTTAGTAGTTTAATATAAGCAGCATATTTAAAGCTAACCTCATTATCTTCCCTTGTTATTCCCATCTTTGTCTTTCCTGATAGTACCTCTTTATCCAACCACTTTGCCTAAAATCTTTGCACAAATTTGCAGGCACAGTAACAGTTCTGCCACATACTTCAATCACGACTCAGTATTCATTATTTGATAGGCAAATTACTTAACCTCAGTTTCCTCATCTGTGACATGGGAATATATCTTCATAGGGTTGTTGTGAGGATAAATTGGAATATTTTTAAAGCACGTTAGAATGAGTACATAGTACTAGTTTTTAGCATCCTACCCATTATCTAGTAAATACCCTAGTCCCCCAACTAGTTATTTGGTTCTCCAACTAGTTTTCTCTATGCATATTGATTAGGCTGCCAGAATTGCCTCCTAAGTGGTATTTCTGTATTCATTCAAGTTCTTTCAGGCTCTTCAGTCGACATGGCTTCAAAGCCATTTCTTTTTATGCCGATAAAAGAAATATGCTAGTTTGCTATGAAAAAACAAACTGTAAGACGACTGCACAAGGAAGCATCTGTAGGGGACGGTGCTATTGATAATAGAGGACATGACCCAGGTGTCAAGGTGGAATAAAAAGTTCATAGAAGATTATAAATGTCTTCAAGTATGAGACACACCTTGGAAAAGTTAGTTTGAACTTGTATAGCACTGTCACCTGGAAGGTTTGTCAAAAGTATTGTTGGGTTCTACCCTACATGTTCTGGTTACGCTGCATTGTAGGGAGCCCAAAATGATAATGCAATTCTCACAAGTTTCCAGGTCCTGATGCTGTCCTCTTAGTCCACACATTGGGAATCACTGCGTCACAATAGCTAGATAACATTCCCACATCCTCTACACTAATGTAAAATCCATTTTTAATCATTTCACATAATTGCCATGAATCATTTTAGGGGTCATTTCTGTTATAGGGCCAAAATAAGCTCCAGATACAATTGTCTGCCTCTTATTACCATCTGTTACACCTAGGACTGACCTTTATTTTCTGACAAGAATGAAAATATTTCCTTTAATTATACTAATCTTTAATATCTTTGTTCAAGTTAAACATGCCTTTTTGCCTGGAATATCTTGCCTTCTCTCTTTAGTTGACTGCCATTTTGTAGACCAAGTCATGAAGTTCAGGACATCTTCATTGCTACCAAGTGACAGATTTATTCCAGGGACCTTCTCCCATGACTGGAACCTGGGCCCACTTCCATGTAAGTAATAACAGATTACTTTGAAAAGAAAGTGGTGCATATACTGCTGGCAATTTTATGTTAACCCTTGTGCAAATACAGCTTGTAATTTCTCACCTGTTGCTGAGTAAGAAGGTGATGGGAAGAGCTAACTAGGCCAAATCTTTACAGATGCCCTTTATATAAAAATGAATATTGCCAGCAGCCGAGACTCTGTACCTAATACCTCATAGTTTTGAGAATCCAGGGACTTGACTGTACTGAAAGGACCCTGTACTGCATGGTGTTTGAATTCCTCTACTTGATGAATTCTGCCTTTTGCCTTCTATAAATTTGTCAGAATTTCTGAGCTACTTTAGGTCTTCTGTATGTATTGCTTTGATTTTATTCCTTTTAAACTCACTTCAATAGAATTTGAGTAAAATTTTGAGTTTTAATAATAGCAAAGGATCAGGCTAGGGATGTCACTCAAATAGTAGAGCACAAGCCAAGCAAGTATGAAACTTTGAGTTCACTACCAGTAAGACAACGACCACCAAGCACTGCTGGGGATGACGGACAACAGCTAGATGGGGCGATAGTTGCTGATGTAGTGAATGTCTCCCTTCTTGAACAGTCGAACTGTCCTGCTGGTTTTCCATTGGGAGGGCACCTTGCATTCGGACAGGTAGCATGTGAAGAGCCGAGCTAGTGTATTGATGAGTACCGGCGGCAGATTCTTCAGGTGTTAGGGTCTGACTTTGTCTGGGCCTGGTGCTCTTCCCTTCTTTACCGGGAGATGGCATGTCGGTTCAGAAGGGAGAACATTGGGAATGACATATCCATCCTGTGGAATTTGGTATGTGGGCAAGTGGATGTGGCTATCAAAGAGATTTGAGTAGAAGTCATGGATAATCTTCTCCATTGCCTTTCTGGAAGATGTGATAGATCCATCAGGGCGTTGGAGGGCAGTCATCTTGGTCTTATAGTTGGTGAAGGACAGGTGGGCTGTGCTGACATCAGTCAGACCAATGGTGTCGTACTTGATCTTTTGTGCTTAAACCATCAGATCTTCAATATATGCTTCCGATGCCAGCATACGTGCATTGAAAGTACAGACAGTCATTTTAGTCCTTCTTCGTTTTGGCAGCCTAGGATGGCCCTGACATTTTATCAGGCACTGCTTGTTCGCCTTTCTTACTGCTACCGTATTAAGGGCTCTTTCGGGTCAGGAAAATAAACATTTTTGCTACTGGTTTTGGCATATCGAACACACATCGGATAGCTTGCCAGGCTCTGCCATGTGGGCGCTATACTCTTCTTACTTTGTGGGGCTCAGAGGGGGTAGAATATTCACAGTAATTTGGAGGTAAATCAGCGGTCGCGCTAACTGGGGAAAGCTGGTTTCTGCTCTGCGGGTGTATCTGTGTCTGTGACTCAAGCATTCCCTGGGCTTGAAATACTCTCCTCTGAAGGGCGGGTCTCTGTAGAGTGGGTCCTTGTAGGCTGGGCTTTTGACAAGCCGGGTTGGAGACTGGATTAATCTGCTGGGTGGAGATCTTACCAGCTGCGGAGTGTGGATCATGAAGATCGCTGCCAGCAAGGTGTGGGGGTTTCTCTGGGCTCTTCCGAGGCTCCGTCGGGATGGTGGACTAGGGTTGGAAGTTGCTCTCGTGGTCCATGGAATGCAGGGGGTTCAACGGGAAAGCTGGTTTCTGCTCTGCCAGGTGTATCTGTGTCTCGTAGGCTGTGTAATTTTCAAAAATTGCTTAAAAGGGCAGTCTCCCTTGAAGTTCTCTTGTAACCATTGGTAGGCCTGAAGAGAGATATCAACAGCAACATTATAGTGAGAACTGTAACACTGCGTTTTCACCAGTCAACCAGAGAAAATCAAGGTAGCAGTAGCCTTATTAAGTGAGGAGTTGGATGAGGACTTCCACACTCAAGCGAAATATATATTCTTCTCTAGGGCTCATGGAACATTTTTGAGAATAGCCAACATTGGGACAAAACAAGTGTCAGTCTACTTGTAAAGATTGAAATTAGATTAGAATATTCAGTCCACAGTGGAATAAAACTAAAACCACAGAAAGAAAGCTAGGGAAAATTTTTTTTTTTAAATTAGGGAACTGAACAACATACAACAAAGTAACTATTAGGTCAACAAGGAAATCCGTGAGGAAATTAAAAACGTTGGAAAACGGGTGAAGACATAAGGGGTATTATGATTTATTGATTGCACTCGATATAAAAGAAGTTCATAGAATTGTGGCTTTATATTAGGAAATGAGAGAATGCCTAAGTGATCTAAGTCCACAACTTATTCAAATAACAAATAAAATTCATAGCAGAAAACTGAAATTAAAAACAACTAGAGCAGATAGATCCAATGTTAGCACCTGCCAGGGAATGACTGCAGATCACCATGAGTACTACTAGGTGTGGTCCCCAAACCAAACTATTAAAAAGACAGTATAGGGCCAGAGAATGAGACATCAAAGGACGGAGCATGCTTTGTCTTCTTCCTTTACTGGGAATAGCATAACAGGCCAGTGTTGCCAGCAGCTTTTGCAGTAGCTGGTACTTGGCCATGACTCTGGTCTCAGTCCTTAGGTTAGGATAGCAACCACAATAAAGCCTTAGTTTTTGTAGAAAAAAGCCACAGAAAATAACAGGTAATATTAGAACAACCAGAAGTTACCTAGCAAAATGGCCCTAAATATATACTTGGAAACCTTACATGTAGATGGACTAAATTCACTAAAGGCAGGGTAACTGGATGTTAAAAGATCAAACTATATGATGCTTAAAATTGACTCAGATGACACAGACTGAGAGTTAAGAGATGTAAAAAGTATTCTATGCAAATGAGTTGAAAGGAAAACTGGGACTAACATCAAGAACACAAGAGGATGTAGCTTGCTTCACGGATCTCAGTAGGGACAGTTTCAACCAGAATGAGACACCTGTTAGCATCCCAAAATAAAATAAGCTGTAGCATGTAAGTCCCTTGTACCTTAGCGACCAACACAGACCATAGTTGAGGAATATCACGAAGGACCATGCATTGGTACAATGGAAGATTTATGGAGAGAAGTATATGAAGGCAGTGGTCTTGGGGAGGGCATGTGTGAGGGGGAAACCAGACAGCATGACTATTGGTCCTCTCTGGAGGGAAAAGTGTAAATACAGTTGTGACATTCTTGGTTCAGTTGAATTCCAATCTGGTGGATCTGTAGTGTCCACATCATATGGGAAGCAGAAAATAGACCACATTTCTTAAACTTTGGATTGCAGTCTACATGGGGTTGCATAACTGAGGATCACCCACAAAATGACAACAAGTTTCTGAATAGCCTATGAACCAAAATCAAATTCTGATATACCTGCAAGGTGTTTTGGGCTTTGCTTACTGTGTGGCGTCCTGTGATTTCACTACAACCTTGGGGCAGGGGATAAGTGAGCATGCACTCGACTGTGCTCAGGACTTACCCCTGGCTCTCTGCTCAGGGATCACTCCTGGTAGTGCTCATTTGGCCATATGTGGTGCCAGGGATTGAATTGGAGTTGACTTTACACAAGGTAGGTGCTTTAAATGCTGTACTATCTCTGGCAAAAATTGCAGTGTCTAAACTCAACAGTTTTCTGCTCTTACAGAAACTTGCTTAATTACTGAAAAACAAAATATTTTCCAACCATCACTCCTCAGCATGTAAGTGTTAATATATCTTTGGATTGTATTATGTTAAGGTGTTTAATTTGAAAAATTGCTACTATTCCCAGGGTGGGGGCAGTGTATTTAATTGCACCAAGTAAAGACAAGCCCTTTATTACTTCACTGTCACCATTGCATGTGTACATGTGTGAACAGTTTTTAAAATTAAATACAAATGACTCATAAACTAAAGTAAGTCATTACTTAATTTTTTGAATGCTAGTGTTTAAGAAATTAGCAATATTTATATTTTAGGATAAAATATTTTTTACTTTAGTAATTGATAAGTTTCTACTTAATCCATCCATTAAATGGCAATTGGCAGTCTTTGTGAACAGATTGTAGTACTCTACATTGACAGGTAAAGAAAATACTGAATCACATTTGCAGTGTATATTTCCTTCTCATATGATGGTGTGAAAAGCCTTTGCATAATTTTTTAGTTTTGACTATGGAACATATAGAACCAGCCAAATCACATCTTACTAAGCACATAGCATAGTGCTGTAAACCAAAGGAATATTTTGAACAATTAAATATTAAAATGAAATCAGTTTATGAGGATTGAAATTATATTAAACATCTTTGAATCATTATGGTACAAAACTGGAAATCAGTCATAGAATAAAAGAGAAAAAGAACCAAACTGGAGAATATGCCAAGTACCATGCTACTGAACAACTGTAGTGTCAGGAATCAAAGGTAATGCAAAAAATATGTCAGGAGACTAAGAGGAATAAAGAACTTAATAGAACCTATAGAGAGTAAAAGTACTAAGAGGGATTGTTAGAAAAATGAAAGCCTACATCAGGAAAAAAGTCTAGGCTTACACTAAAGGAACTAGAAATAGCAAAAATAAACTAAAAGGGAACATCTAAATATTACATCTGTAATAAATGAAATAGAAATAAAGGCAATTTCCAAGATCAAAGAAATTAACCATTTTATATAAAATTCGCAAAGCAGAAAAACCCTTAGCTATAATCCCAAGGATCTAAAGAGGGAAAGCACAGAATTAGAAAGGAAAGATAAATTAGGGGGCCAGTGGGATGTCTCAGTGACGAAATGTGTATCTTGCAGGAATGAGCTGAGAGTTTGGTCTCCAGTGCTACTCACATGTACCAAGCCCAGCCAGGATTCTTCTGTTTGAGATCCTCACACTGCAACAGAGTGTGTTATCTCCAGAAGCCACAAAAGGTGTATGCAAGCACAAGCAAACTTTGTGAACCTCAGCAAACACAACTAAAAGATTTGCAAATAATCATGGCCAGGAATGTGGTCACCAGAAAGCATTTGCGTGAAGAGCACATTCAGCCCTGATGAGTATGACAACCAAATGTGTGCTAGAACAACAGTTGAAGGAGTGTAACTCTCCCCATTGACCTGCACAGAAGTATGTGAATCCTGGAGAGCAGCATTTCTGAGTGTGTAACTAGACATGTGATCCTGGACAAGTATCGTAACTAAGTGTACAAGCACTACAACTGGGTGTATGTCATTCAAGGAAAATAGACTAAAAAGAAATTAGAACAATCTAAAAGAACAATTTCAAAGGAACATTACAAGACTGGGGGAGGACATACTTGGAGGTTCTTGGGGGCTTCTCCTCGCTCAGGGGTAAGTCCTCGTAGTGCCTAGACCACATACCAGGAGTCAAAGCAGATAAGCCCCATGCAAGGCAAGCACCTTCAGTACCATTACACTAGCCCCACATTCTAATGTTTAAGCAGGAAGAAATAGAAAACTTGGACAGACCTAACATCTGCAAGGAAATTGAAATAGTAAATCAAATCTCCTAAGGAATAAAAACAGATGATTTTACTGTTAAATTTCTACCAAATTTTCTAAGAATATTTAATACCTATCATAAAAACTTTTGAAAAATTGGAAAAAGGACTAAGCAGGACTTAAACACTTCCCATGAAATCAGCATTACTTTGATCTTAAAACCTGATGACAAGAAAAGAAAACTATGGACCGGTATATCTAATGAACATGGATGTAGTAGTCCTCAACAAAATTCTAGTAACTAATTCAGTAATATATTTAAGGGGCCATGCCATTAGGTCAGTTGGGTGATTTATTCCAGGTGGACAAGGATGATTCATAATGCAAACCATGTGCAAATGGACAAACATTATAAGCATTATGCAATATAATGTCACATAAGAAAGGATAAAAATCTTCCCCTTTATAGATGTAGAAAAAAACTTGGCAAGATCCAACTTTTTTATGATTAAACCTTTAATAGTCCTGGCCCACCACCTCGGCAGAGCCTCACAACAAGCCAGACCACCCCCCCCCCACACTCCACGGGCGCTGCCATTTTCCACATTTGGACTTCCCTCTCGTCAGAACTCCACCCAGCAGACCAGCCCATCACAGCCTGGCTCGCGCGGCCGCAAGCGGCGCTGCTCATCAACAAATGCTTTATTTGGAGGTGTTTAAAAAAGAGTTTGCCTCCCTCTTGGCAAGCCTGGCAAGCTTCTCATGTTGTATTTGATATGCCAAATTCCAGTAACAATTATATTAGGTTATTCCCATGACCTAATATAATGGTTTGAGGCTCTTTATGTTCCTGTAGCAAGCCGATGCCCCTGGCTCTACTGGCATGAGATAGGACATATGGAGATATTACTGGTTCCCGCTCTAGCAAATAGATGATCAACGGAAGATCGTGATCGTGGAAACCTTTAATAGCATAGAAGAAACATACCACAGTTTAAAAAGGATTACATATGACAAATCTATAGTAAATATAATGGCGAAAGCAAGTCTTTAAAAACTTGATTAGGAGAAACACAAGGACAATTACTGATATTCAATACAGTGTTTTGTTGGGGAGCTGCTGGGGTCCCCAACAGCAACAGGACAGTTGTTCTCTTCTACCTCCGAGGCCGCTGGGAAATGTATGGAAACTCACTAGTGTGTCCGTTCCATAATGCTTCCACAATCCAATATAAGGGAAGACCACTAGCTCTGATCAGAACTTGACCATTCACGAGGGGCCAAGTCTACCAAAGAGGATCCCACCAGAGAGTCCCACCGAAGTGGATCCCACCCGAGGAAAAGTACCTCAAGTCAGCCCCTAACTTCAGGAAGTAATCCTAACTTCAGGAAGGGTCCTGTTAACAAAGATCAACTAAACAGCTTGTAGATAGTAAAAGAGTATAGACGGGTGGTGCCACACCTAACAGGTCTAAAATGATTATGCCAAAGACTAATCCCTTCCAAGATTATCTCTTAAGTAAAAAGACTGGATAGAGGGGCTGGTATAAAGTAATACATCTTAATATCATGGGCTTCATGTAATCAAGATGGTATCCACAAGGTCCTACTTTATTATCTGCACCAGTGTGATTCTGAGTGTCTTGTTCTCTATACTGAAAGGGTCACACTCGCTACTAGAGGGCAAACTAGCATGATCCTTCCTATACTCTTAAACAATAGTCTCAACGTAGCCAGGGTGGTGGTCTCCTGGTAAATTCTAACTGTCCCACGCTGGGAACAGTGAGTATAAGAGGAGCTGTGCCCACTCTAAATATCATAAAAGTCTTAGTAGATATATAATAATAAGTCAGAAATTACTCATTCAGAGTCAGGTTGAGTTCTGTAACTGCCATAGCCTCCATCAGTGTTTACACAGAAGATGTATTACATGAACCCTGTCTCAAGAACATGTAAATAGGTTAAACTCTGAGTGGATGGAACAGCAAAGTTCCCAAGCTATATAGGCCTGTCATCCAACAGTGTTAGAAAATAGCAAAAGCAATATTCTATCAGAATAAAAAAAATTTAAGAAAACTTTGCATATGTCACATATATTAAAAAAAATTCCAGACTTACGTAGAAAGATGGTTTTGAAACAGTGAACTTATACAATATGGTGACAAACATCAAAATCAGTATACAAAAATCTCTTGTAATTTTACATGCAAAAATTAACCAGAAAGAGATGCAGGAAACTTCCATTAATAACTACAACAAACTTTAAAATCTAGAAGTAAGGTTAACAAAATATTTGATACTGTTAATGTCTTCTTTGAGGTCTATTAATAGTCGTTTTAAGTATTTTGCTGGCCCCTCGTTTGGCGCATATATGTTTAGTAGTAGAAGTCATGGATAATCTTCTCCATTGCTTTTCTGGAAGTTGTGATAGATCCATCAGGGCGTCGGAAGGCAGTCATCTTG
This sequence comes from Cryptotis parvus, assembly GCA_021461705.1. Taxonomy (NCBI): domain Eukaryota; kingdom Metazoa; phylum Chordata; class Mammalia; order Eulipotyphla; family Soricidae; genus Cryptotis; species Cryptotis parvus. The sequence continues at coordinate 27,642 of JAJIBD010001057.1, read as the reverse complement.
GTCTTATAGTTGGTGAAGGACAGGCGGGCAAATGCGAATGCTTTTCCCAGCTTCTGCGGCATCTTCCAGTATTTCTGCTCATCTGTCTTTGAGGTCTTCTTTTATCACTTCTCTGCACTGCTTTGCAAGCTTGGATGTTAGCATTTGGTCGCTTGAGGCTCGCACCTTGCCACATTGGCGAATGAGCTCGAGACTTTCTGAAGACAAACGTCCTTTTGTGTCTTTCTCTCTCTCGACATTCTTCGCAAAATCATGGAGGTGCTGAACCAGTCGGTTGTATTCTTCATTGATGTCGTCAATGATGGTATCTTCCCATGTTGCTGCAATGGTGCCAAAGAGTTCCCAGTTGGTGGTCGTTCTGGGAGTTCTCTTCTTAAACTTTGCAGCCTTTTCTCCCCATTGCGTGAAGTAGAATTTTTGCACAAAGGAGATGGTGGTCCGATCCTATTCCGAATTTGAGGGCGACAGCAACATCAGTCAGACAAAACCATCGATTGAAGATGATGTGGTCAATTTCATTGTGGAACTGTCCACCAGGAGATTCCCATGCCCAGCGTTCGCTTCAGTCTTCTGGAACTGTGAGTTCCCATGAATGGTCTTGGTGGACATGATGAACTCAGATAGTCTCTCACCCTGTTCGTTCCATTTTTTGATAGCTACGTCCACCTGCCCACATACCAAATTCCACAGGATGGATATGTCATTCCCAATGTTCTCCCTTCTGAAATCTGACATGCCATCTCGTCAGTAAAGAAGGGAACAGCACCAGGCCCAGACAAAATCAGACCCGAACACCTGAAGAATTTGCCGTCAGTACTCATCAATACACTAGCTCGGCTCTTCACATGCTACCTGTCCGAATGCAAGGTGCCCTCCCAATGGAAAACCAGCAGGACAGTTCTACTATTCAAGAAGGGAGACATTCACGACATCGGCAACTATCACCCCATCTGCCTGTTGTCCGTCATCTACAAGCTGTTTACACGAGTCATCCTGAACACGATTGACAGAACACTAGAGGAAAGGATAACTATGCAAGCAAGCTGGCTTCCAGAAAGGATTCAGCACAATCGACCATATCCACACGGTAACCATGCTCATTGAGGTTTGTAGGGGAGTAAAAGATGCCTCTCTGTCTCAACGTTCATTGATTTAAAGAAAGCCTTTGATTCTGTGGAGACTGAAGCGGTCATCGAAGCCCTAGCCAAACAGGGCGTTCAAACCCAATACATCAAGATCCTTCGTAAGCTGTATTACGGATTCACCACCAGGATCTCACCATTCTACAAGGAAGTGATCATTGATGTCAAAAGAGGGGTTTGACGGGGTGATACCATTTCACCAAAACTCTTCAGTGCCACCCTCAAGAACATCATGCGACAATTAGAATGGGAAGGAATGGGAGTGAAGATAGACTGTTGGCAACTACACCACCTCCCGCTTCGCTGATGACATCATTCTAATAACACCAAACATTAGCCAAGCGGCACAAATGCTGGTTGACTTTGACTGAGAATGTGGAATTATACAAAAAACTATGTTTATGAAAAATGAACTAGTTCCAGAGGCCCCATTCACTCTCAATGGAACAGACATCTCTGAATGCAGCAGTTATGTGTACCTAGGTCGAGAAGTCAACATGATGAATGACCTAAAACCTGAGCTGCACAGGAGGAAGAGAGCGGCATGGAATGCCTTCAAAGGCATCGAAGAAATAGCTAAAAGGACAAAGAACCTCCGGCTCTGGGCACATCTCTTCGACTCCACTGTTCTCCCTGCATTAACATATGCCTCAGAGACCTGGGCCCTATGAAAGCAGGATGAGAATGCTATTCGGGTCTCCCAGAGAGGCATCGAAAGAGCTATGCTTGGAATATCATGCCTCTCAAGTGACAGAAGGAATCCGGAGTTCTGACCTCTGTCGCTATTCCAGAATCAGGGACGCTGTCTCGTTTGCCAAGGCATTGAAAATCAGATGGGCTGGACATGTAATGTGATTTGGAGACGACCGCTGGACTAGAGCCGTTACTGACTGGATCCCACGGGATGTCAAAACATCACATGGCCGCCCACCTACAAGATGGTCAGACTTCCTTGTCAAGACCCTGAAGGAACGGTTTGAGGTTCTTCATATTCCTGAATCAACCAGATGCCATTGGGCTACATTGGGATGTGATAGGGTCCAATGGAAATGTTACTGGTGCCTGCTCGAGCAAATCGATGAATAACAGGATTCAAGTGATCAAGTGATGTTTAGTAGTGGATTTCTTCCTGGTATACATACCCCTTAATTATTAAGAAATGGCCTTCATTTTCCCTTTTAACTTTTTCAGCCTGAAGTCTATATTGTCAGATACGAGTATGGCCACCTTTTTTGAGGAGTGGTTTGCGTGGAGAACGGTCTTCTAGCATTTGACTTTGAGTCTGTGTTTGCTCTGATTATTTAGATGTGTTTCTTGTAGGCAGCAAAATGTTGGATTCAGTTTTTTAATCCATTTTGCCACTCTGTGTCTCTTAATTGGTGCATTTAGACCATTAACCTTGAGAGAGATTAATGTCATTGGATTTTGTGCCTTCTTTCTGTTTAAACTTGTTTGTTGCAGGACACCTAAAAGCCTAGGCCTCTGCATCTGCCCTGGATTGCCTCCTGCAGGTCACTTCATAGATAGGGGGATAGTCTGAATGTGGCACTCTTATCTGACCATGTATTCTGTACTTGCTGGTATAAATATTCTCTCATGCTACCACAATCATCGTGGGACTAGCTAGATCTTACCAGCATATTTGCCTGGCCACGTTGGATCTCTTAAGTAATTAGACCAGAGAGAAATGCTGTTTGCCTCCAAGCAAGCAAGCATGGCTCCCTGATAACTCAAAGGCAACTAAAATACAAAACTACCATGAAGTAGATGAGACTCTTCTGAAGGCTTGGAGAAATATTTAACTTCGCATTAGTATTAGTCTTTGGTACAGAGACATGCCCTCTCAGAAACCCCCTTCTCTACCCTATAAAGGCATTTCCAGGCAGATCTTGGCTCAAGACATTAGGTGAGGTGCTGGGAGAAATTACCTGAGGGCATTTGATCCTTCCTGCCAGAAGAAGTTACATTTAGCTTATAGGTTCTCCCAGCTCTGCTAGGAGGCTTTTAATTAGCTCTGGGTCCTTGTAAACAGCCCAATTGTCTCCTGAAGTTGCTACATTTCTATAGAGCTATTTTCCTGTTTTCATCTCTAGATAGCCCAGTCCATAATGGGCTGGGCTGGGGAGTTTGGGCAGATTTCTAGCTATAAAATAAGCTGCAAGAAAAAAGAGGCTCGATAACATAAAGCGGCTGCGAAGGCTGGAACTTCGGCTTGCCCCGGGCCCAGCTGAAGAGGGGATCCCCAGGTGGGCAGACGGGTTTTGGGAGTGGGCCCGTCACATCTGGGGGTCCCGGAAGCAGCCGGATGAGACTCGCCCATCACACTAGCCCCCCATTTTCGCTGTCCGACGCTGGGAAACTGCCCCACAACCAGATCAACAGAGCAAAACCAGTTCGAGCTCAGGTAGGCGGCCCCCAGAAGCGGGAATCACTGGGAATTCGTCAGATGGAGTCAGGGTTCGGCCATTCCCTCTCCATTTTGTTGAGCCTGGTGGCCCCGCCCAGGAGCTGCCCGGGGCCATCGGCCATAACATGAAGCGGCTGGGAAGGCTGGAACTCGGCTTGCCCCGGGCCCAGCTGAAGAGGGGATCCTCAGGAGGGCAGACGGGTTTTGGGAGTGGGCCCGTCACCTCTGGGGGTCCCGGAAGCAGCCGGATGAGATTCGCCCATCACACTAGCCACCATTTTTGCTGTCCGGACGCTGGGAAACTGCCTCACGACCAGATCAACAGAGCAAAACCAGTTTGAGCCCAGTACACGCGGCCGCTTGCGGCTACATGGTCCATTAAAATAGTGGAAACAGTAATGTCTTTTAATGCACTGAATTCCACGAAGAGCAGGAAAGTTTGGCCGGAGGGAGAGATTAAAGAGGAGAGAAATAACATACAGAACCCACCAAGTAGTTGAGGTGTGGGAGGGGAGAGGGAGATGGGGACATTGGTGATGGGAGATGGGTTCGGGTGGAGGGGATGGGTGTTGGAACACTGTAGAACCAAAACTCTACATGAGCATCTTTCAATTGTATGTCTAAAATGGGTAACAATATTGGGGAAATAATAAAATAAAATCGGAAAAAAAAGGAAAAGAAAAAAGAGGCTCTCTCTTTTTCCCCCATTTTGCCATTTTGGCTTCCCTTGGTGTTTTGCTTCTCTGTCCTCTCCATTCTCTGTTGGGCCTCAACACGTGGTGGTAGCCATATTGGCCTACACCTGGCTGGGGCCTAGCTGGGAACCCAGAGTCCGGAGGTTTTCTCTGCTCTTGGATTGTATTTTGGAACCTGTGATACTAAAGCCCTTTTAAAACTGCATCGGATTCCTGAGTCTTCATCCGTTCCCTCCCGGCTTTGGAGGTAGAAGGGAACTCGGTTCCTGACACAGTCGGGGACCCCGGCGGCGCCCCCCAACACTTGTTGTGGTTTTGGGTTGTCTTAATTTACAATAGACCCTTCAATCCTTCTTTTTAATATTGGTTTTGAGTCTATGAATAACCTGAGTTGTTGTTTATCCATGAAGTTGTGTATCTTTCCTTCGCATCTGAAAGTAAGTCTACGTGGGTAAAGAACTCTTGGTGAAGCCTGAAGTTCATTGAGTCTTTTCACAATATCCCACCATTGTTTTCAGGCTTGGAGTGTTTCATCTGAGAAGTCTGCTGTAAATATCAGGGATGCTCCTTTGTATGTGATTTCCTTCTTTGATCTTGCTGCTTTCAGTATTCTATCTCTGTCTATCGTTTTTGTCATTTTAATAAGGATGTGTCTTGGAGTATTCTTATTCGGGTTTATTTTTTTTTCCTCTAGACACAGAATCAGTATCTGCATTTTATTTTCTTTTTATTTTTTAATGTTTTTTTTTATTTTTTCTCCCAAATTTTACTACACCATTCTAGACACACAATTGAAAGATGCTCATGTAGAGTCTCAGTTCTACAGTGTTCCAACAACCATCCCTCCACCCAAACCCATCTCCCATCACCAATGTCCCCACCTCCCTCTGCCCTCCCACACCTCACCTACTTGGGGGCTTTGTATATCATTTCTCTCCTCTCTATCTCTCCCTCCCGCCAAACTCTCCTGTATATCGTGGAATGCAGTGCACCAAAGGACATTACTGTTTCCACTATTTTAATGGACACGCGGCCGCACGACCTGGGCTCAAACTGGTTTTGCTCTGTTAATCTGGTCGTAAGGTAGTATCCCAGCATTCCAACAGTGAAGATGGTGGCTAGTGTGGTGGGCGAGTCTCATCCGGCTGCTTCCGGTACCCCTCAGAGGTGATGGGCCCACTCCCAAAACCCATCTGTCCTCCCGGGGCCCCATGGTCAGCTGGGCCCGGGTTGAGCCGAGTTCCAGCTTCCCCAGCCTTCCCAGCTGCTTCATGCTATGGCTGGTGGCCCCGGGTCAGCTCCTGGGCGGGGCCACCAGGCTCGACAAAATAGAGGGGGAATGGCTGAACCCTGACTCCATCTGATGAATTCCCAGTGATTCCCACTTCTGGGAGCTGCCTACCTGGGCTCGAACTGGTTTTGTTCTGTTAATCTGGTTATGAGGTAGTATCCCAGTGTCCGGACAGCGAAGGTGTGTTGGGCACAGCTAGTGTGTCCGGACAGCTAGTGTGTCTGGACAGCTAGTGTGTTGGGCGAGTCTCATCCAGCTGCTTCCGGGACCCCCAGAGGTGATGGACCCACTCCCCAAAACCCATCTGTCCTCCCGGGTCCCCATGGTCAGCTGGGCCCGGGCGAGCCGAGTTCCAGCTTCATTGGGGTTTCTTTTAGCTGGTATCCTACGGGCCTCCTGTATCTGGGAGCATGCTTTCTTCAGTTCAGGGAACTTCTCAGCGATGATGGGTTTGACAGTTTCTTCTTCATCAGGGTTTTCTTCTTGCCCTTCTGGGACCCCAATGATGCGTATGTTGTTCCTTTTTGGCTTCATCCCGATTTTCTCTGGTAGTCTGTTCATTGATTGTGAGTCTTTTCCATCTTCTGTTGTTGTCTAGAGAATCTCTGAACCTTGTCTTCGAGATCACTCATTCTTTCTTCAGTAGCTGTTACTCTGATTTGGAGGCCTTCCACTCTGTTTTTCAGTTCACTTACCTCATTTTTAATATCTGTCATTTCTGCTTGTACTTTGGTCTGAAACTTACTCAATTCTGCTCTCCTCTTGTATTTTATTGACTTTGTATTCCATTGTTTCCTTGAGTTCCTTGTGCATCTTTATTTTTATTTTTTTAAATATTTTATTACACCACCATGTGATATACAATTACAAAGATGTTCATGTTTGGGTTTCCGTCATACAGTGTTCCAGCACCCATCCCTCCACCAGTGCCCATTTCCCACCACCAATGTCCCCACTTCCCTCTCCCCTCCCCTTGCCTGCCTCTATGGCAAGTTACTTTATCTCTTCTCTCTCTCTCTTTCTCTCTTCTCTTACACATTGTGGATTGCAATACATACATTTAGAGATTATCATGTATATCTTTTTTCCTATATTCAATGCTCAGTTCTAGGCTGGTATTATCACTTTTGACAAATATTATCACACTGTTCCCTTCTCTGTCTTACCTAACCTCTGATTACCACATGTTTGTGGTAGATTCCACCTTTTTTTTTAATTGAAAGATGCTCATGTAGAGTTTTGGTTCTACAGTGTTCCAACATGCAGCCTCCACCCAAACCCATCTCCCATCACCAATGTCCCCACCTCCCTCCCCCTCCCGCACCTCAACCACTTGGCAGGTTCTGTATGTCATCTCTTTCCTCTCTATATCTCCTTCCCAACAAACCTTCCTGCTCTTCATGGAATGCAGTGCATTAAAAGACATTACTGTTTCACCATTTTAGTGGACCACACGGCCGCAAGGGCTCGAACTGGTTTTGCTCTGTTGACCTGGTCGTGAGGCAGTTTCCCAGCATCCGGACAGCGAAAATGGTGGCTAGTGTGATGGGGGGGAGTCTCATCCAGCTGCTTCCGGGACCCCCAGAGGCGACGGGCCCACTCTCAAAACCCATCTGCCCTCCTCGGGGTTCCATGGTTAGCTAGGCCCGGCGCGAGCCGGAGTTCTAGCCTCCCCAGCCGCTTGTGAGGCTCTGTATGCTGGCCCGCGGGCAGCTCCTGGGGGGGGCCACCAGGCTCGACAAAATGGAGGGGGAAAGGGCGACCACGCCTCCATCTGACAACTTCCCAGTGATTCCCGCCTCTTGGAGCCGCCAACCTGGGCTCAAACTGGTTTTGCTCTGTTGACCTGGTCGTGAGGCAGTTTCCCAGCATCCGGACAGCGAAAATGGTGGCTAGTGTGATGGGGGGAGTCTCATCCGGCTGCTTTCGGGACCCCCAGAGGCGACGGGCCCACTCCCAAAACCCATCTGCCCTCCTCGGGGTTCCATGGTTAGCTAGGCCCGGCGCGAGCCGAAGTTCTAGCCTCCCCAGCCGCTTGTGAGGCTCCCTTGTGCATCTTTAACAGTTCCTTCCGAAATTCCTTTTCAGAGAGGTTATATAGCTCATCGTTATTGCTTGACTCATCTGTATTAGTGACTTCAATCATTGAGTTTGAAGGAATTCTGCATTGCTTTACAATAATGACTCGTAGGTTGAAAATGTGTGTTCTGGGTGACTAGTCAATAGACTTAGTAGGTGCCTGAATTACTTTGCAGTTAGGGATGGATAGCAAAGAATGTAGGGCAAATGCTAGCGTGTCTGCCCGGTTTTGAATTTGGGGGGGTCTTGGTGGGTGGTTCCGAGTCAGGGGGTTGGGGTGGAAGATCCGAAGAACCTGCTTGTGGCTTGGTCCCCTTCTCAAAGTTCCAGCCCTTTAACCTGGAACTGAGTACCTCGGGAGTGCCCGCTACAGGAATGCACCTGGTGGGGAACCAAAATATTTGAGAGATACAGCTTAAATTTAGAAAATACTGTTGAGAGAAGACAAAGAGATTAAGAAAATACTGTTGAGAGAAATCAAAGAGATTAAGAGACATCCTATGCTCATTGATTGGGAGATACAATATTTAAATGGCCATCTCATCTAAATATACAGGGTCACTGCATTGCTTTTCAAAACATGAGTGTTAGTGTTTATAGAAATAAATTCTATAATCAGCATGAAAAGACTAAGCCTCAAATAGGACAATCCTGAGGGAAAACACAGAGGCATCAAGCTATATAGTAAAACCAGGGTGATCAGTGCGTAGGTACTGACTAAAAACAGGCACGTAAGAGTAAAATAAAGGCCCAGAAATAAAACCACACAACTACAACTAATTTTTGAAAGGAGATAAGAATAAATGGTACAAGAAAATTTTCTTTAATGGTACTGAAGAAAAACAGGAACACTACCTAAAAAATAATGAAACTGGATCTTAACTTTGATCATTTGTTGAAAGTAATTCAAAATGAACTAATCTTGATTTAAGATCTGAGACCATAAATTATGTGGACACCACCACCACTCTCTAGATCGTAAGCCATTTGTCATTGGACATAGTGATATATTTTGTGAATTCCGCTACAGCAACAAGACAAAAGATAATGTCTTTTGATATTTTTTGATAAATCAAATCATACAATACCAAACATTTCTGCATAGAGGAAATCAATTTAAAAATGAAGACAGCCTACTGTATGGAAGATAGTATTTGCAAACATGTCAGATAAGATCCAAAATTTGGGGCCAGGGTGATAGTGTAGCAGGTAACCATTTGCCTTGAAGATGGCTGACCCTGGTTCTATTCTCTGCATCCCATATGGTCCTCAGAGCACCGCCAGGAGGGATCCCTGAATGCAGGCAGGAGTAACCCCTGAGCATTGCTGTGTATGTCGTCCTCTCAACTACCCTCCCAAAATTTTAATTCAGTCCAAAATTTATAAGCAACTAAAACCATAGCAAAACTGAAATATGGCTCAGTGACCAAAACACCTGCCTTGAAAGCATAAGGCCATGAGACTGCACCAAGTGCAGTCTCAGTTCTGCTGTTTGTGTTTTCAACTGTGCTTTCTGACGTCCCTGGTGCTGCAAGGGATTCCAGTGCAATGCAGCCAAGTGTGTGTGAACACTGAAATAGTGGGCCCCTGGCAAGCATGACAGCTAAAAAGTTCTATAAGTGCAATCCCGGTAAATGTGATCACTGCCAGGAGATTGCATGAGCACCACAGTGAAAGGAGTATAACCACTGGGAAACCACAATGAAGAGAGTGGGTATCATCATCCAGTTAGTGTACAACCTCTGGAAAGCATTGCAGTTAATGTGTAAATACCACAAATGATTTTGTGCTACCCCTGGTCACTGTAACAGGAAAAAGGAGGAATTGAAAAATCAGTTGTACATGCAGCCAGTTAAAGCATAGACCAGGGATTTATATATAATTAGAAATTTGATTATAATTAGAAATTTATATATAATTAGAAATTATGAAGACTTATAGATGATCAACAAATGCATGGAAAATATTTTATTGTTTAAGAAAATTAAAATAAAACAATGTGATTTTACTTAACTGTTAGAATAGCAATTATAAAAAGTACAAGAGGGCTAGAGAGATGGTTTAAAGGACTGGAACAAATGCTTTGGATTGAGGAGGTCTGGGTTCAGTCTCCAGAAGCTCTTGAACCCCTGAGCAATGCAGAGAGACCCTAAGAACCCTGAGCAATGCAGAGAGACCCTAAGAACCCCTGAGCAATGCAGAGATACACTAAGAACCCCTGAGCAATGCAGAGAGACCCTAAGAACACCTGAGCAATGCAGAGACCCTAAGAACTTCTGTGCATGGGCTCAAAACCAGAACAGAAAAAGAAAAGACAAGAAACAGTAACTGTTGGCAAATGTGGAAAGAAACCCTGTGCACTGTGATGGAACTATAAACTGATACAATCACAGCGGAAATCAGTTCTTAAAGAAATTAGAAATGGAGCGATCACAATCCAGCTTTAGCTGAACCGTCAGATATTCTAATGGTTAAGTAAAATCACATAGTTTTTTTAATTTTCTTAAATAGAGGCAATAAAAACTTTCATGCATCTGTCCATCATCTGTAGGTCCTCATACTTGATACTGCTTTAGCTGAAAACATGAAAATACTAATTTTAAAAAGATACATATGGGGCCAGAATGATGTACAACTGGTAGGGCATTTGTCTTGCATGTATCCCACCTGGGTTTAATCCCTGGTATCCCATATGGTCTCGTGAGCACTGCCAGGAGTAACTGAGTGAAGAACCAGGAGTAACCCTTGAGCATCACCAGGTGTGACCCAAAATGACAAAAATAAAAGGTGCATTTATCCATTTACAAATATATAAAGACAGCCTACTAAGGCCCCATCAATGCACAAAGATGATGTGCCATGTTGTTTACACAATTGGATACTCAGCTATAAAAAAGAATCTTCCCTTTGTGATGTCATGGACCTTGAGAAGATTATGCTAAATGAAATGGGATCAAAATACCATATGCTTTCACACATATATAAAATACACATATATAAAATACACAGATGAAAGCAGATAAGCAGAGTAATACTAAAATGTCTTCTACAGAATGGTTGAAACAGGAGAATAAAAGGAGACCAGGGTAGGAGGTGGGTAATAGAGAAACCGAGGAAGTGAATTGATTGCTGCTTGGTAATTAAACATGGTGAATAAGGTGAGATGTAGGATTTTGAAGCTGCACACCTGAAACTGAGCTCTAAACTATGTTATATATTCTCTTGATTAACCAAGTGAAAAATGTAAAAATCATATTCTGGCCAAAATAAATGATGCTATCCAAGGCTGATAGAAGAAAATAAGATCAGAGCAGAAATAAAAAATAAGAGACTTTAACACACATAGTGAAATAGTGCAGTTGTGAATCTAAGATCTTATTTTTCCTGCTAAAATCTTTGAAAAGGAAATAACATAATGTGCCTCCCCACAATTGTTACTACAGCTCCCTGGATTCTTTTACACTTCATAGCAGATGGTAACTCCCACTTGGGGAAATACTGACCTAGACTAATGGTTAAAAAAGAAGAATTCAAACAAATATAATCTGAAACAAAAGAGATATTACAACGGATATCACAAATTTAAGCATCATAAGACCACAATGAACATGTATATGCCAAGAAATTTGACAACCTTGAAGTAATATGCTAAGAAACAATCTCCCAACATTATATAGAAAATCATAACAGATCAATAACCAGGAGATTGACCCAGTCATGAGAAACAAAAGTATAGGACCAGATGGTTTTGCTGGCCAAACATTCAAACTCAAAATAAATTATGCAAACTTCAAAAGATAGAAGAGAAGCACTTCTAGAAAGATCATAGATCAGTAGACATCCTAGAGGCTCCTGTATTTGGGACTATCAAATAAAATATATTCCTGAAAAACACCTGAAGGATTATCTGCACAGAGAGAAGCAGTGAAGAATTTGGAGAGCGAAGAAATGATACTTCAACAAGTGTGTTGTGAGAAGGAAGGAGGTTGTGACTCAATGTAGCAAGGTGTGAAAGAGAGCATCTTCAAGAGCAACTAGGGACCGAGACTGAGCGAGTGCCTGAAGTCATGTTTTGTTCCTGTGGCTGCCTTCATGCCCCGGTGGTGGTAGTGGTGATGGGGCAACTGAAACTGACAGCCTGGTCTGTGTGGCAGCTGGTGTTCAAATGGTGGGAGTGCAGTGATTGTGGTGCTTGTGGGGAAACTAAATGAGCTCCACTTGTGGCCTCAGAAGAGGGTCTCTTCTCTGCATCCAACCTTGGGTTTTCCAGAGCATCTGTTTTTTCCATCCCTGGGGCCATTGCCAAAGCTGTTTATCTACCAGAATTATATTTACTGTTGGATTATCTGAACTGAATAATATAGCCTCATTATATCCACCTTTGATTATTGTTGAGCCTGCAGCTTGACCAAGTCCAGACTTTGGTCAAGGACTGCAACACTCTCCTATCTACACTGCATCACTCTCCTGTCTACACTGCTGTGTTGGGTGGCCGAATTTATATAGGTGAGTCTTGGCTCAACAGATTAATTGACATCCTGAAGCCGACTGAAAAGCATGAGATAGTCCTTGAGAGAGAAAGGGGAGAGAGAGAGAAGAAGAGAGAGAGATTGCCAATCTTAATGTTCATCCTAGCTCAGACACTAGCAGACCCTTTGGAGGCTTGAATTCATGGTCCCCTCAAAGGATAACTTCTCTGTGCTTTGCTGTTTCATTCTCTTCCCTGAGTTGGTACTAGACTTTTAATATTTTAAATATTAAATAGGTATAAGTATGTATTTGCACATATATGTATGCATATGAGTAGATATATACATATATTGTATATATACTAATATAAAAGAACATACCACAGAATTCTGAATACTTATTGTAGGATTACAGCCTGCAGCCTGCACATCTAATCACTGACATCCCTTTATTCATCGATTTGCTCTAGCCAGTGACATTTCCATTTGACTCTATCACATGCCAGTATAGCCCAATGGCATCTGCTTGCTTCAGGAATATGAAGATTCCTGAAGGAATAGGAATATGAAGCTGCTCGTTCAGTGTCTTGATGAAGAAGTCTGACCATCTTGTAGGTGGGCGGCCACGTGATCTTTTGATGTCCCGTGGGATCCCGTCCCATGGTATGGTGTATGGCCATACCACCCTGAACGGGCCCGATCTTGTCTGATCTCAGAAGCTAAGCAGTGTCGGGCCTGGTTAGTACTTGGATGGGAGACCGCCTGGGAATACTGGGTACTGTAGGCACATCTAATATTCGACCTAAACAGCAACCAAGACAAGAAAGCTGCTCAAGTTATTACAATAGTTAATAGACCATATAGCCACATTGATCTGACAAGAGGGCTCTCATTTTGGTCATTTACCAGGTCTGGCCATGTGACACTTTTATTTTCAGAAAAATATTTTTCTTTTCCTAATTTTACCCTACATATTGTTTCCTGTTCAAGTTATTTTCTATCTCAATATTAAATCAGAGATCATAGGGCAAACAATATGAGATTTATTAAAGGACAGAAACTATTGTACTTCAAAATGAATAAAATGGACTCAGTATAGTGGAGTTAAAGACAATAACAGAGTGCTTACCAGTAAATAAGCAGCTGATAGTCAAGTTGGAAAATAAGATAGAGAATATAGGAAAATAGAACAGCAGATAGAAAAATGGGTCGCAAAATGCAAGAACAATGTTAAGAGCCCATTAGGACTACAACAAGAGGGAAAATATTTTCATTAAAAGATCTCAGAAAAATACAAAGGGGGTAGAAGCTCTATCTGAAGAAGTAATACCTGAGAAGTCTCATTTGGGAAAGGAACCAAACAACCAAATGTGAGTGGTTCAAAGAGACCCAAACAAGATAAAGACAAATAATACACCAAGACATAGTGTGAAAACTTAAAGAAAATAATATTGCAAGTTTGCAGGGAAAATCAAATGACATATAAAGGAACTCCTATAAAATTGTCTATGGAGTTTTTCACAGAAGCCAAACAAGACATTTAAAGTTTTGAAGAAAAAGCATTTTTTGTTGGTTTGTTTGGAGGCCACACCCAGCGATGCTCAGGAGTTACTCCTGGCTCAACATTCAGGAATCATTCCTGGTGGTTCTCTGGAGACAGTATGGGATGCAGGGATTGAACATTAGTCAACCGTATACAGTGGAGGCACTGTATCCACTGTACTATCTCTCCAGTCCCAAGAAAAAGCATTTTTTAATTAATATTTTATTATACCACGGTCAGATACACAACTACAACGTTCATGTTTGGGAGTTTCAGTTACATAGTGTTCCAGCATCCCGCCTCCACCAGTGCCCATTTCCCACTACCAATGTCCCCAATTCCCTCCCTTCTCCCATCGCCTGCTTCTGTGGCAGGTTCTTTATTTGAGAAAAAGCATTTTCAACTGAGAACACACTGGCAGATTATCATTCATGATTGAATTAAGGATAAAAAAATTTACATTGGATCGGAGCAATAATACAGTGGTAGGGTATTTGCCTTGCATGTGGCAGACCTAAGTTTGATTCCTGGCATCCTATATGGTCCCCTGAGCATCTCTAGGAGTGATCCTGAAGCGTAGCAGGGTATGACCCCAAAAGAAAAAAAATGATATATAGAAAATAAAATTCATCACCCCCAAACTGGCCTTGTAAAAGTTATTAAAAAGCCACTGATAAAAAAAATACCAAATAATATGGAAGTCTTAAAACACTTGATACAAGGTAGGAGTGACAGACCAGATTAAAACTATTTGTAGAATTGTTCAGTAGAATGAATATAAGGGCAATCTGTCTAATAGGCCAGAATATAGAACTTTATAATTTTTCCTTTGTAAATATGTATAGCTCAACTAAGTATATAAATAACATCCTCAAGTTATGAAACATATGAGTTTAATAGATATTTATAGAACATTTTTCTTCAGATAATAAAGTTCACATTTTTTTTCCAAAATTGTTCACAGACCTTTTTAAAATAATAGACCCTGTGCTGGAACACAGTGTCTCAATAAAATTATGAACACTGTAGCAAGTAATTTTTCTAAATTCAGTGCTATAAAATTAGAACTTAACCACAAAAAAGAATATTGAAAAAGACCTCCAACATGAAAAGGTTAAATAAAATGTTTCTCAGTAACCACTGGGTCACTGTAAAACTTAAAGCAGAAATTAAAAATAAAACCCTGGAGGAAAAAAAGAAAACAAATACAGGTTATCAGAACCTATGGGATGCAGCATATTAAAAAGGAAGTTAATAGAGATATAGGCATTCATAAATGAATGGAGGAAAAATTTAAAGTTATAACTAAAGAAAATGGAGCAAAAAAGCTAATGGCAAGAAGTATGCAATAAAATGAAGTAATACAAATTAGAGTGGAAATAAAATAGGGACAAAGATCCCCGGCATCCCATATGGTCCCCCGAGCACCACCTGGAGTAACTCCTGAGTTCAGAACCAGGAGAAGCCCCTGAGCATTGCCGGGTGTGACCCAAAAAAGCAAAAAAAAAAAAAAAATCAGTGAAACTCAGAGCTTTTTAAAAAAAAATAATAACCTTTAGCTTAACTTGTAAAGAAAAGGGAGGAAAACTAATAAATAGAATTCACTTGTAACACTTGTCTTCCCATTGTTCATCGATTTGTGGAGCAGGCAACAGCAACATCTCCACAAGTCCTGTCGGGTGCTAGGGTAGCCCAAGTGCATCTACTCACTCCAGGAACACAAAGAGCCTCAAACCATTCCTTCAGGTCATGGGAATGAGGTCTATCATTGTTACTGGGTTTTGCATATCAAATACCACACAGGTAGCTTGTCAGGCTATGTAAAAATAGATTATATTCATGTATTTAGGGGTCAAGCTCCCATAAGAGAAAAATACAAAAACAAGTTTTGGAGTGCTCTTGTTCTGTCTTCAGAGCCACATTCAGCCTTGTTTGAGGCTTTCTCCTCACTCTGCGCAGGATTGGTCTGGTGGGGCCATATGAGGTGCTGGGTTGACCATGTGCAAGGCCAGCTCACTGGACCCTACAAATCAAAAATTTTTAATGAAGCAAAAACTATTAGAATGGAAGTATCATTTCTTTATTCATAGTCCTTTAAAAATTCATTTTTCTGGGGCAAGGAATGGCCCAGTGAATCCAGTGAAGGGACCTGCCTTAGGACCTTGGATTCCATCCCCAGCCCCAACACCCTCCTGGTTGCCTCCCGGCATCCCCCTCCTGATGGAGCACAGGTGGCCCCAACACTCCCGCCCCATCCCCTGCCACCCAAGAAGTATTCTCCATCTGTTTCTTTGCTGCAGTACCGGGCTCCACCCTTGGTTTTGGTGCTTTGCAGAGGCTCGTGCAGGTTAGGTTGGTGCTAACATGCCTAATTGTGGAACCCTGGAGCCCATACCCTTTGGGGCAGTAGGAATAAATAGAGAAAGGAAATTACACCAGATACAAAAACTTAGGAAATTTAAAGATGTTCAACAAATTTGATAATCTATAAGAAATTTTTGGGCCTTTTGCTTTTGGCTTTTGGCTTTTTGTTATTTGGCCTTTTGCTCCTTTTGGGTAGGACTCATCTCTGGTGAGATCCTCTCTCTTTGGTGGGAGACTTAGGCTCTTTTGTATGGTCTAAGTTCGGACCAGAGCTAAAGTTTGTTTATTATATTGGCGTGCTGTGGAAGAGCTTTTGTACTATTAAAAGCCTTTTTGGAACTGCACCGGACTCGTGAGTTTTCATCTGTTCCCCGGCGTCCTCGGAGGTAGAAGAGAACCTCTGTCCTGACACTGTTGGGGACCCCGGTGGTATTCCCCGACAGTGTTATTTTGATGGGAATTGGATTGAATTGGGTATTGAATTGGATTGAATTCAGATATTAATTGGGAAAGAATGGATATTTTACAATATTGAATCTCCAGTGAACAAGAGAAATCCTCAAAGTTATATAACTTAATTTCTTTCAAGTTTCAGGTTTTATCCCTAAAGGTCTCCAACTTAGGGTTGGAGCAATAGTATAGTAGGGAGGGCATTTATCTTGCATGCAGTTGACCTGGGTTTGATCCCCAGCATTCCATATGGTCCCATAAGCACTGCCAGGAGTAGTTCTTGTAACCCCTGAGCATCACCGGGTGTGACCCAAAATAACAAAACATAAATAAATAAATAAAAAACCAAATAAATATCCCTAACTTATTTTGTTATCTGCACTTTTAACTTGCAGAGACTTAAATTGAAGCGCAGTGATGAATAGAAGGTATTATGCCATGGTAGCAGGCATCCTTTGTTTGATTTTGATTTTATTTTAAACTTTATTATTACAGTATCATCAATTTATAACATTTCAGGTTTCAGCGAGAGACAGACATGGGGCAGAGCTGCTATTGGCTCTCACTGTGCCCAGATGCTCATGAGGCTCCCGGGAGGGATGGCAGGTTTTAGCCCTGGCCCGCCACCCCAGCAGAGCCTCACAACAAGCCAGATGACCCCCCACTCCATGAGGACCTCCATTTTCCACATCCGGACTTCACCCTTGTCAGAACTCCACCCAGCAGACCAGCCTATCACAGTCTGGCTCATCCAGATCCACCCCGCTGCAGTCTTTTTTTAATCCGGCCCAGGTATGCTGATCCAGAGACAGACATGGGGCAGAGCTGCTACTGGCTCTCACTGTGCCCAGCCGCTCATGAGGTACCCGGGAGGGATGGTAGGTTCTAGCCCTGGTCCACCACCCCAGCAGAGCCTCAAAACAAGCCAGACGACCCCCACTCCATGAGGACCTCCATTTTCCACATCCGGACTTCCCCCTTGTCAGAACTCCACCCAGCAGACAATGCTGGATTTTGAGATGACTAAAAGAGTATGCTACCCACCGGCAGAGCCTGGCAAGCTACCCGTGTCGTATTTGATATGCCAGACACCAGTAACAATTATAGACCTCATTCCCATGACCTAATGGAATGGTTTGAGGCTCTTTATGTTCCTGGAGCAAGCAGGTGCCCTTGGACTCTACTTGCATGAGACAGGTCATATGGAGATGTTACTGGTGCCCGCTCGAGCAAATCGATGATGTACGGGAAGACAGTGACAGTGACAGTGATAAGAAATGGATGCATTTTTTATTTTTTTATTTTATTATACCACCATTTTCCACATTTTATTACATCTCCATTTCCCACCATCAATGTCCCCAAATCCTCCCCCGCTCACCTAGCCTGCCTCTATGGCAGGTTCTTTAATTGGATGCATTTTAGAATAACCTATCAAGACAATCAGGAAACAGCAGAAATCTCTTAACTGACCGATCACAAATATGGAAATTGAAGCTGTAAGTTAAATCTGGACTTCCACCTCGTCTGAACTCCACCCAGCAGACCAGCCTATCACAGCCCGGCTCATCGAGATCCACCCTGCTGCAGTCTTTTTTAATCCGGCCCAGGTATGCTGATCCAGAGACAGACATGGGGCAGAGCTGCTACTGGCTCTCCCTGTGCCCAGCCGCTCATGAGGTGCCTGGGGGGATGGCAAATTCTAGCCCTGGCCCGCCACCCCAGCAGAGCCTCACAAGCCAGACAACCTCCCACTCCATGAGGACCTCCATTTTCCACATCTGGACTTCCCCCTCGTCAGAACTCCACCCAGCAGACCAGCCTATCACAGCCCAGCGGTTCATCAATAAATGCTGGATTTTGAGATGATTACAAGAGTATGCTACCCGCACGGCAGAGCCTGGCAAGCTACCCATGTCGTATTTGATATGCCAGATACCAGTAACAATTATAGACCTCATTCCCATGACCTGATGGAATGGTTTGAGGTTCTTTATGTTCCTGGAGCAAGCAGATGCCCTTGGGCTCTACTAGCATGAGACAGGTCATATGGAGATGTTACTGGTGCCCACTCGAGCAAATCGATGATGAACGGGAAGACAGTGACAGTGATTATACCACCATGAGATATACAATTACAAAGATGTTCATGTTTGTTTTCAGTCATACAGTGTTCCAGCACCCATCCCTCCACCAGTGCCCATTTCCCACCAGCAATGTCCCCAAATCCTCCCCAGCTCCCCTAACCTGCCTCTATGGCAGGTTCTTTAATTGGATGCATTTTAGAATAACCTATCAAGACAATCAGGAAACAACAGAATCCTCTTAACTGACCCATCACAAATATGGAAATTGAAGCTGTAAGTTAAAAATAACAAAACAAAAAATTCACCCTGCATCAAAAAAAAAAATCCCGAACTTTATGAGTTTGTGTTTTATCAAACTTAAGAAGTTAAGCCTCCGTCATCTTCTAAAGGTAGCCAAGTTTTGTGTTTTGAATCTGTGTTTTTTCCTCTTTCGGGCAACGAGAGAAAAGGGTACAGAAGTGTGTAAGGATAAGGCCAAGAGGGGAAACAGTAGGATTATGGGATTTTCTATGAAAGGGGAAGATGGAAATAGGGTATGTATACATAAGTGGTACCCCCACTCCATGAGGACATCCATTTTCCACATCCGGACTTCCCCCTCATCAGAACTCCACCCAGCAGACCAGTCTATCACAGCCTGTTCATCAATAAATCCTGGATTTTGAGATGACTACAAGAGTATGCTACCCACACGGCAGAGCCTGGCAAGCTACCCATGTCGTATTTGATATGCCAGATACCAGTAACAATTATAGACCTCATTCTCAGGACCTGATGGAATGGTTTGAGGCTCTTTATGTTCCTGGAGCAAGCAGGTTCCCTTGGGCTCTACTAGCATGAGACAGGTCATATGGAGATGTTACTGGTGCCCGCTCGAGCAAATCAATGATGAACGGGAAGACAGTGATACAGTGATACGTAAGTGGTGTGGGGAGAGAGATGTATTCCCACATAGCACTCCAAACTTGAATTGACAGAATGTGAAGACTGCTGTCTGGTTCCATGCTTATAAATCTTAGAAGATTCCTGGGGCTTCGAGGAGAAGGGTCTGCATGAGCTGGACAGTAGAATGTCTGAAGGTGCAAGGACTCGTACTCTTCTCCTTGGTCCTCCTGAGATCCTTGGGACTCTAGCTGTCCCACCTCCTTCAGGAATATGAGTATTGAGTTTCATGCTTCAGTAGTTTTCTAAAAGAAACTTAATTTTTTTATTGAATCACTGTAAATTACAAAGCTACAAAATATTTACTGATTGAGTCTCAGGCATCCATTGTTCCAACACCAGTCCCTTCGTTGGTGTGCACTGCCCTCCACCATTGTCCTGTTTCCCTCCCACTCCCCAGTCTGCCTCTGTGGTAGGCACTTTTCCTCTGAAAGAGATTTTTTACTTAATTAAAAAAATTTTTTTAAAAAACCCTTAATTCCATGAACACATGCTGGGGACCAGCATATTTAGTCTGTTTCTCCTGAGATTATGTGTTTTATTTTTTCCTGCCTAGTCAAATACTGCCTTTGTCCAACTGCCCTGGATCCCTATCCTTAGTGTCTTCTCTCTCTGCTCTTCACTTTACCCAATTCTTCTACCCCCAATAGTAACAATATTGATAGAAGACTAGTCATGTATAATTGGGGTTAAATATCTTAGCTTTTCAGACTTGGTTGAGAATGATCTCTGTATTGGTGAAGATGTTGGGAATTAAATTTCTTTTCCTTTCTGGCTTTTCTCTTGGTATTTTTGCACCATGGAACTTAAAACCCTTAATAGAAAAATAATTATGAGGATTTGTTATTCACTGTGTATTAGCAATAAAATTTTCAATCTCTGAGTGGTTATAAATGAATTCTAGAAATGGATTTGTCAGCATTTTATTTTGGTGACTGCAATAATAGATTTGGGTGTGGGCATATAAAAACAAATGACTAAACAATTCTAATTAACTGTGGAGGAAGTGAAGCGATTAATAGGGATAGAAAGGAGTTCTCTCTAAATAAACATCAGAAAGTCATGCCATTCAATGTGATATAAAGCCTTGGGATTTGTTTTAAATATTGAAGAAAATGAAAAAATACGTAATGTGGGATATTTAAAAAGTCAAAACAGTGTTTTCTCAATAAATACTTTGGAATAAGAACATAAGTATCATATGGCATTGATACAATGTTTTAAAAAATTAGAAAACCATGTAGATTTTTTCTATGCTTGTACGGTTTAAAATAAGGGTAAAGGGGACTGAGAGATAGTACAGAAGATAAGATATTTGCCTTGTTTGCTAGCCAGCTGTGCTTTGATCCCTGGCACCAGATATGAGCCCCTGAGCAACTTCAGGAGTGATCTCTGAGCACAGAGCCAGGAGTAAGCCCTATACATCACTGGGTGTCACCCAAAGTCCCCACCCTCAGAAAGAAATGCAACAATTCTTTTTCCATTTTTGTTTTCTGGACCACACCTGGCTGGCTCAGAATTTATTCAGACTCTGTGCTGAAGGATCATTACTAGCAGTCTCGAGGAAACATATGGGGTGCCATGGATTGAACCCAGGTCGGCTGTCTGCAAGACAAGCACCCTATCCACTGTACTATCTCTCTCACCCTGATACGCAACAATTTCATCTTTTTTTACTTGAAATTGCTTCAGCTGTTTTATGATGCACACAAGTTTAGGTACATAAGATGTCCTTGGAAAATACCTTGGGAGGGGCCAGAGCGATAACATAGCAGGTAGGGTATTTGCCTTGCATGCAGCTGACCTGGGTTTGATCCCAGGCATCCAATATGGTCCCCTGAGCACTGCCAGTAGTAATTCCTGAGAGAAGAGCCAGGAATAACCCCTGAACATCTCCAGGTGTGACCCAAAAAAGCAAAAAAACACAACAAAATAAAAAAATACCATGGGAATATTGATCAGAATTACACTGAATCAATATACCACTTTGGGTGTGGTAGAATGGTTACTTTAACAATGTTGATTCTTCCTTTCCGTGAATTTGTAATATTTTTCTACTTCCTGTGACACCTGTTTATAATTCTATTAACAGTAATTTGTAGTTTTCCATAACCGTCTTTCACCTTCCTTGGTTGGCTACTAGGTATTTGATATATTTTTGGACACATTATAGTATGTTTAAAGTTTTCTCTTTCAGGTCATTGTAACTGTATCATACATTTCCCTCTGACTTGTAGGGCTTCATTTGCTAGAACTGCTGTGTGTCTTTTTTGTGGTTCCCTTAAAATTTTGTGAAATTTGGGGCCAGAGTGATGTAACAGCAGGTAGGTCATTTGCCTTGAGCATGGCCAATTTGTGTCCAATCCCTGGCATCCCAAATGGTCTCCTGAGCACTACCAGGAGTAATTTTTGAGTTCAGAGGCAGGAGTAAGCCCTGAGCACTGCTGGATGTGGCCTCAAATAAAAGAAATAAAAAATATTTATTCTTGTCATTTGTCACTTGTCTTCCCATTGTTTATCAATTTTCTCGAGTGGGCTCCAGTAATGTCTCCATTTGTTGGGAATGAGGCCCATTATTGTTAGTGTTTTTGGCATATCGAATACACCATGGGTACCTTGCCAGGCTCTGCCGTGGCTCTGGGTTCATCCCAGGGGCCCAATCTTTTCTATGTCAGACCATTACTATTTATTTATTTTTGCTTTTTTTGTTCATACTCAGCAATGCTCAGGGGTTACTTCTGGCTTTGCACTCAGGAATTATTCCCTGGCAGTGCTTGGGGACCATGTGGGATGCTGGGTTCAAGCACTGGTCAGCCACTATCGTTCCAGTTCCTTCTTTTTATTTTATTAAAGGCCCATGATTTACAAGTTATCTGTACTTGAGTTTTAGGTATACAGTGTTCTAGCACCTATCCTACCACCTGAGTCAGCTTCCTTTCATTGTTGTCCCCAGGTTCCCTCCTCTCTCCTCAGCCTTCTTGACAGACTTTTTTAAGTTTTATAGTTTTATTTAATTTAAAAAAATTATTATACCACCATGAGATATACAATTACAAGGATGTTCATAATTGGGTCTCTGTCATATAGTGTTCCAGCACCCAGCCCTCCACCAGTGCCCCATCCCACCACCAATGTCCAAACACTCCTTCCCACCCAACCCCAGCCTGTCCCTATAGCAGGTACTTTTTCTTTCTCTTTCTTTCTATCTCATTTCTGCCTCTGTATTTCTCTCTCTTCTCTTACACTTTGTGACTTGCCCTATAGATATTTACGGCTTATGATGTAAGTCTCTATGTATTCAACAGTGAGTTCTAGTGTGACATTATAGTTCCTCATTCCCCACTAACCTCCCCAGTTTGCCACAACTACAATGATAATTATAGTTGTATAAATGTGAGAGATCCTGGGAAGGACCTGGTCCTAACCTACATTATTATCTAGGCCTCTTGTGCGGCCACAGAGTGGCCAGCAGCGCAGCATGGGTCCAGTCTGTCCTTTGTCTGGTTCTGCTGGCTAAGGAGGCTGTGAGCACATAGCCACACCTGCCGACATGGAGAGGGAGGAGCCCAAATACCCACTCCAAGTCCGGCCAGCACAGCTCCCCCACGTGTCTGCTTAACCCTAGGAGCTATGTTGGACTCTGCCAGGGGCTGAGCCGCCCCTGGCCTTCCTCCTAAACTCCATGGGCTGCTCCACATGGGAAAAGTGACACAGCTGTGGGTCTGATCTGTCTCTTGTTCGGTTCTCTGTTATAGTTTTTTTTTTTTTTTTTTTTTTTTTTTGCTTTTTTGGGTCACACCCGGCAATGCACAGGGGTTACTCCTGGCTCTGCACTCAGGAATCACTCCTGGCGGTGCTCAGGGGACCATATGGGATGCTGGGGATCGAACCCGGGCGGGCACAGGCCGGCCAAGGCAAAGCAAACGCCCTACCGCTAGGCTATCAATCTCATTTGTTGAGTCTGTGGTTTGGATACCTCTCTTCTTAACTACTGATGTACCTGAGGCCCACGTTACTTCCTACCCGCCTCTTCTTATCCCCTAGCCCCCAATTTATTTCCTTTTCTGTCCTCCCTACACTCTAGGATCAGGGGTCATATAGGCATCCACCTTTAATACCTTATATTTGGAGGCTCCTTTTTAAAATAAAACTTTTCTTTGTTCTTAATACTCTCAGGATTCTGTATCTTTGATTTTCACAATTTTAATACACTGTGTACTGGTGTTCTTCTATTTGGATTTATTTCGGTTGGAAAGCTTCTTTGATCTGGGTATGTAAATCTGAGTATGTATGAGAAAATCTTGGCTGTAATTTCTTGACCACAATTCTTCCCCCATTATTTATCTCTGTTCATTCTAATATATTCATAATGCAGATGTTATTTCTCTTAAAGCTGTCCCATAGATCCCATGTGTTTTTTTTCATTTTTCTTAACTTTTTTTTCTTCTGTTCTTTATGGATGGTGTCATGTACTGTATCCTCAGGTACACAGATATTTTCTCTGAGCCTCTGTCATTCTTCCATTGAGTCTCTATTGTGCTTTTAGTTCACCTACTAAGTTCTGCTCGGTGATTTCTTTTTCTTTGGGAGTGGGGTTGATTTGGGCTATGTTCAGAAATCAAGTCTGATATTGTTCAGGAAGATTATACATGGTGCCAAGTTTGGCTACATTAAAAGCAAATGCTTTTTGCCCACTGTACTTTTTCTCCAGTCCTTTGTCCTTCCCCTCCCCCACCCCCATTTATTGGGCCATACCTGGCAATGCTTAGGGGTTATTCCTGGCTCTGCACTCAGGAATTACTCCTGGAGGTGCTCAGGGGACCGTGTAGGATGCCAGCGATTGAACCCAAGATGGCCACATGCAAGGCAAATACCCTACCTGCTATGCTATTGATCTGGGCCCCCTCCAGTCCTTTTTCGTGAAGTTTCTTGTACTTTATCTTTGTTGAAGTCTCTTCTGTTACTTTTCTCATTCCCTGAATCATTACCTTTGTCACTTTGAAGTCTTTATTCAGGAGTTTATAGAAATCTTGGAACCCTTCCAGGGCTTTTTGTTTCTGTTCACTGAGGTTGGTGATTTCTTCCTACTCTTAGTCTGTCTGATTTGCAGCTAGGGCTGAGAGTAAGGATCTGTATATTTTTTAATTCTCTTTTTTAAGTAAAATATTTTCTGTAAACTAAAATACTCCTAAATATTTTTTGCAATCTCATGGTTCACTCCCCTTTTCATTTCTTGGCCTTACATTACACCACAGCAGCCCACAGAACTTTTTCAGGAGGGAAAGAGAGACAGTAACACTAATGCCATATGTTCAACCCTCACCCACAGCCTCACAGAGTGGTTAACCAGGGGTCTCTCTCAAATGAAGAGCTTGGGGTCACACAAGAAGGCTGCCTCATGATGAATTTCTTTCCAGAATTTTAAAATTCACATTGTCAATATGCAATGTATTTAATTTTAATGCTATTTATTATTATGCTTTAATCATTTATCAAGACATATTTTACTTTTTATAGCTTATGAAATGTATTTAATTTTGTTTGCTTATTGACTTTCTTAGTTCCAATTTTCTCTGGTATTAAAAAATCTATCATCGATCTTTTTGGTTATAGTTACAATGTTGTATATTGGGTTTGTTGTCAGGATAAATTTCCAGGAGCAAAAATATTGGATCAAAATGGTTTACAAGTATGATAGATATAATGATTCCTACTATATAATAGCAACACAACAACATAACAGTTCCAACTATAGAGCAAAGCTGCTGCTAAAATTGGCTGTCGAGATTACAGCTCATAAGCAATGATTAAGTGTTCAGTTCTAGCGGATGGTTTCGTGGTTGAAAGCACCTGCTTGACAAAGGAGAGGTCATGAATTTGATTACCAGCATCACTCCACCCCCACCTGCCCCTACTGCTCCCCATGTGCTGAGTGTGGTCCTGGTGACTTGTGGCCCTCAACAGTGTGGCAGAGTATGTGGTCTCTGCATCAGTGCCGTTGGGGTGTGTGTCAGGATTGCAGCCAAGTGTACAATCCCTGGTAAACAAGTGTTTTCACTTGTTTACAACAAAGGGTGTGACCTCTGGTGAGTGCCACAGCCGACTGTGCAAATAGCACAGCCACATGTGACCCCAGAGAAGATCAGAATCAGTCACCCTTTCCCACCACCACCTTTATCACATAAAGACAGCGTTAAATTTAGGGAAAGGTGGGGAAAAATAGAAGAAACAAACAAAAGAAAGGCCAAAGAAACAGTACAGGGTTTAAGACACTTACCTTTCATCTTACTAACTACCCATGGTCCCTTGCCATGAGTCACTCTTGAGTGGTGCTAAGCATGGCCAAAAACAACAGAAAAGGATGAAGGTGGAGGGTCAGGAGGAGAAGGAAAAGAGAAAGAAAAAATATTCAGCTTTTATACCTGTGTATATATAATTCCTAGTAGTCTATTTCAGTGCAGAGAATATAAATTATATTCTACCCTCCCCCAACATAAGGGCACTCCTATGAGCTATCAGTCTTTCTTCCTTCTTTCCTCCTTTCCTTCCTTCCTTCCTTCCTTCCTTCCTAAGGCCTCAAATATGCAAGCTGTCATCATCCAGATTTTCCATTTTGTACGCATTCAAATCACTTTCAGTATTTTTTTTGGAGAATTTACATTCTTTCTAAATCTTGAAAATATTTCAAGACAAGAGCTGACAGAGAACAGCAGATATGGTTTTTGACCTTGGGAAAATGTGCATAGACATGTACATTTTCAGGTCTCTGTATCTAGTTATGGCTGTGGATTCATTCCCACCAGGAGAATGTAAACAGGCTTCTTCAGATTTCTTTGGGATTATAAGAATCAGGCAAGCTTTATTACCTGTCTCCATCCTCCATGAGAACCGAGTTTTCACTTGTGGCAGTAGGGTACTATAGCCAAGTAAGGGTAGTTTACCTCAGAGCTTTCTGCTTAGTGTTGTTCATCTGGTGTTAAACCCAAGGTAGACCCAAGGGTCTTTTTCCTGGGTAACAGTGACTACCCAAGTAACCATCAGTGACTTTCTCAGATCACTACCAGCAATCATGAGGGGAACATGTGGAGGGGGAACCTTCCCTGAGTAGACTCACTATTGTCCTCCTTGTCCTTTCTGGAACAATATTTACTTCAACTATGACATCAAGGACTTTCACTATTCTGATGGAAAGGTGAACACACATCACCTCTTTTCTCTAATCCCCAAATGTAAGAGGGAGTTCGCCTGTAAGTCTAGCCCACAGGGATGGGCAATGGGCAAACTAGGTGCTGTTGTTGAGTTTTTTTCCCTTAAATCCTTTCTCTGTTCAACTCTGGCTTTTTTCTGAAAGGGAAAGAAAAACACTGGGCTGGTTATCTTACCACCACTTTTAAGTTTTTACTTTTGTACTTAAAACCTTAAAAAAATTTTTTATGATTGTAGCCCAATGATTTACTAAGTTGTTCGTAATACAGTTGTTTCAGACATTGTCCCTTGTCACTTGTCTTCCCGTTGTTCATTGATTTGCTTGAGGGGGCACCAGTACCGTCCCCATTCGTTGGGAATGAGGTCCATTATACTGTTTTTGGAATATTGAATACACCACGGGTAGCTTGCCAGGCTCTGCTGTGGCTCTGGGATCATCCTGGGGGCCCAGTCTTTTTCTATGTCAGACCATCAACCATCCAGGGCCCACGGAGCAGAGCCCTGGGTGTAGACAAGCCTGTGTTATGTCTGCCACCTGCTGATGTAACTGGGCACCACAGCCACACCTGCAATACCTCGAGAGGCAAAGTTTCAGGCATTAAATGATCCAATTTGTCCCATCAGTGTTTCCTCTGTCCTCCAGTGTCCTCAGTTTCCCATCCACTATCCCAGCCTGCCTCTACAAGGCAAAATGAAATTTACTTCAGATTGTTTATTACAACACAAGGCAAATGAAATTATCAAGACTTAGTTCACTAAGAGTCAATTTGTAATAATTGTTAAATCTCATAATGATGTTCCTAAAGTCATTGAGTTTCTACTATGCTGGCTAGTGCTAGTGAACCTTCTTTGTTAGTGTTCAGGCTCACTGAGCTTGGTGGTCTTCTGTGCAACTTTCCAATAGATTTCCTGTGATCCTACTGTTTGATGGTACTATAAAAATCTGAGGTGTCTATGAAACCTAGTA
>JAJIBD010001056.1:0-156187 GCA_021461705.1 Cryptotis parvus | reverse complement strand
TTGGTACCGTTGCCGCAACATGGGAAGATACCATCATTGGCGGCATCGATGAGAATATAACCGACTGGTTCAGCACCTCCATGATTGTGCAAAGAATGCAGAGAGAGAGAAAGACACAAAAAGAACGCCTGTCTTCAGAAACTCTCGAGCTCATTCTCCAACGTGGCAAGGCGCGAGCCTCAGGAGACCAAATGCTAACGTCCAAGCTTGCTAAACAGTGCAGAGAAGCGATAAAATAATACCTCAAAGACAGAAGAGCAGAAATACTGGAAGATGCAGCAGAAGCCAGGAATAGCATTCTCACCACCCGCCTGTCCTTCGCCAACTATAAGACCAAGATGACTGCCCTCCGACGCCCTGATGGATCTATCACATCTTCCAGAAAGGCAATGGAGAAGATTACCCAGGACTTCTACTCAAATCTCTTTGATAGCCACATCTACCTGCCCACATACCAAATTCCACAGGATGGATGTCATTCCCAACATTCTCCCTTCTGACATCCGACATGCCATTTCATCGTTAAAGAAGGGAACAGCACCAGGCCCAGACAAAGTCAGACCTGAACAGCTGAAGAATCTGCCATCAGTACTCATCAATACACTAGCTCATCTCTTCACCCGCTACATGTCTGAATGCAAGGTGCCCTCCCAATGGAAAACCAGCAGGACAGTTCTACTGTTCAAGAAGGGAGACATTCACGACATCAGCAACTATAGCCCCATTTGCCTATTGTCCGTCATCTACAAGCTGTTTACATGAGTCATCCTGAACAGGATTGGCAGAACATTAGATGAAGGACAACCATGCGAGCAAGCTGGCTTCGAAAAGGATTCAGCACAATCGACCATATCCACACAGTAACCAAGTTCATTGAGGTTTGTAGGGAGTACAAGATGCCGCTCTGTCTCACATTCATTAATTTAAAGAAAGCCTTTGATTCTGTGGAGACTGAAGCAGTCATCAAAGCCCTAGTCAAACAGGGTGTTCAAACCCAATACATCAAGATCCTTCATGAGCTGTGTTACGGATTCACCACCAGGATCTCACCATTCTACAAGGAAGTGATCATTGATGTCAAAAGAGGGGTTCGACAGGGTGATACCATTTCACCAAAACTCTTCAGTGCCACCCTCGAGAACATCATGTGACAATTAGAATGGGAAGGAATGGGAGTGAAGATAGATGGTCGGCAACTACACCACCTCCGCTTCACTGATGACATCGTTCTAATAACACAAAACATTAGCCAAGCAGCACAAATGCTGGCTGACTTCGACTGAGAATGTGGAAAGATAGGTCGACAGCTGAATTTAAAGAAAACTGTTTATGAAAAATGAACTAGTTCCAGAGGCCCCATTCACTCTCAATGGAACAAACATATCTGAATGCAGCAGTTATGTATACCTAGGTCGAGAAGTCAAAATGATGAGCGACCTAAACCCCTGAGCTGCGCAGGAGGAAGAGAGTGGCATGGAATGCCTTCAAAGGCATCGAAGAAATAGCTAAAAAGGACAAAGAACCTTCAGCTCTGGGCACATCTCTTTGACTCCACCGTTCTCCCTGCATTAACATACGCCTCAGAGACTTGGGCCCTATGAAAGCAGGATGAGAATGCTATTTGGGTCTCCCAGAGAGGAATCGAAAGAGCTATGCTAGGAATATCTATGCTGGGAATATCATGCCTCATTCAAGTGAGAGAAAGAATCTGGAGTTCTGACCTCCGTCGCTATTTCAGAATCAGGGACGCTGTCTCGTTTGCCATGGCATCGAAAATCAGATGGGCTGGACATGTAATGCGATTTGGAGATTACCGCTGGACTAGAGCTCTTACTGATTGGATCCCACGGGACATTCAAATATCACATGGCCGCCCACCTACAAGATGGTCAGACTTCTTCATCAAGACCCTGAATGAATGGTTTGGCGCTCTTCATATTCCTGGAGCAAGAAGATGCCATTGGGCTACACTGGCACATGATAGGGTCCAATGGAAATGTTACTGGTGCCCGCTCAAGCAAATCAATGAATAATAGGATTCAAATGATCAAGTGATCAAGTGATCCCCAGCTTGTACCAGCTCCTGATGGACCTTTTGCTCCAAGTAAGAGGCAGAAATTTTCAGACTTCAATGTCAGCTGAATTTGATTCCATTACTTAGTTGACCTCCTTCAACATGGAACTGTGGCTTCTTCTTACCTTCAATATTCAGTGAAATACTATGCAGCTATTAGGACAAATGAGATAATGACATTTGCTTATACATGGATGGACATGGAGAGTACTATGTTGAGAGAAACTAATCAGAAGGAGGACAGATACAGAATTAATGCATTAATTTGTGGGTATTAAAAAATAGTATGAGACTATTCTCCAAGGTCAGGCAAAATGGGTCAGGAGGACTTGTCAAGAATTGTGATCTATCACAAATGTGTGGGTGACAGAGGGGGCCAGTTTGACAATAATAGTTGGAAATGGTAATGCTAGACTAGAACTGAATATTGAAAGTAGGAAAGGGGATATACATAACAGTTCAGTATCTGTATTGCAAGCCACAGTGCACAAAGTGGGGAGAGAGAAAAGAGAGAAAGAAAGAGGTATCTGTCATAGAGGTAGGTTTGTGGGGGTGGAAAATTGGGCACATTGGTGTTGGGAAATGTGCACCAGTGGAGAGGATGGGTGTTGGATACGGTATGACTGAAATCCAATCATGGACAGCTTGTAATGATCTCTCTCACGGTGATAGAATTAAAAAAGAGACAGTGCACTTGGGGTGGAGCAACAGCACAGAGGGTGTTTGCTTTGCATATGGCAGACCTGGGCTCAGTCCTTGGCACTTTACATAGTGTCTGCTCCTCTCTAGTCCTTGAGCACAGAGCCAGGAATAAGCTGTGAGCACCAGTGGATGTGCCCCCAAACACAAACAACACAATAAATTAAAAGATACACATCTGTGTGCATGTATATGTGACATGTATATAAAGCTCTCCCTTGTAAGTGTATGCACAGCTCTCCTTGTATGCATACATGTATGTATACAAACCCCAAACTTGCAACCTTGCACTGCACATACTCTGGTGTCCCATGTGGGAAAGGGGGATCCCACATTGTGAAACCACAGCTCTGTCAATCTGGGGTATCATTCAGAGGAATCATTTTGACCCTTTTGCACACAATTTAATTTTATGAGAGCTGAAAATTCCTTTAAGAGTGAGACTGTCTTTTCAGAAACCTGTCCCCGCTGTATACAGAGGCCAGCCATCGGAAGGGCCAGTGTCCATCCTGATATCAGCACCTCGAGAGACTCAAACTCAAAGAGAGAAATCAATTTGTGGTCCAGGTCTGACAGGAGCTGCGTATCCCAGGGGCCGCCTCCTCTGAACAGGGCAGATAAGAAGCTTTTCAGAGTGAAATCCTGGGTCAGTCCTGGTTCTTTTAGGAACCTGACAAAAGCAATCCAAAGGGATTTCAGCTCCTCCTTAGCCCATTTATTGCTGCATTCTTCAGGAATGCCCTTGCGGTCTCTGATACTTAGAGGCTAAAAGCTGATTCAGAATGAGGCAGAGGAGTTATTTCCCAGGGCGATTCCTGTCTCTCCCTCCAGGGCCTCAGCCCCATGACACTATGAAGGGTCCTTTTCAGAGCCCCTCCAGGGAGCCTGCGGGCTGAATTGTCATCCAGAGACACATTTGCAAATACCCCAGATGGTGGCCAAATACCACAGATGCCACCCACAGACACTGCTTCTTCCTTTTTCTTCTTTTTTGTCTTTTTGGGTCATGGTGATGCTCATGGGGTTACTCCTGGCTCTGCTCTGCACTCAGGAATTACTCCTGGCGGTGCTCTGGGGATCATACTGGATGCTGAGGATTGAACCCAGGTTGGCTGCGTGCAAGGCTAACGCCCTTCCCTCTGTACTATTGCTCCAGCCTCAAAGTATCTGAAATTTCTGCTGCTTATATCCAATTGGCCAAATTCCAATTAATTAATTAATTAATTACTTTATTAATTTTGCTTTTTAGGTCATACCTGTCAATGCTCAGGGGTTACTCCTGGCTCTGCACTTAGTATTTACTCCTGGCGGTGCTCTGGGGACCATACTGGATGCTGGGGATTGAACCCAGGTAGTCTGCATGGAAGACAAACGTCCTCCACCTGGACTATTGCCCCGGCAACCAGTCACTGTTCTGAAACAAGCCTGGCACTAACCTGCCTCACAGGTTAGTGAGGCAGATCCCCACAGTCCTCCCCTCCCCCCCACTCTGCCCTCTCTTTGGCTCTCCCTCTGTGTCCTGAGCCTTCTTCCTCTTTTCCTTCCCCCTCCCCACCTTGCCCCAGACATACCATCCCCCAGACTACCATCCTCTCCTTGCTTCAAGGGCTGCTCAGCTGACCCTTTCTGTTTCCAGGCCACTCAGGGCAGAGGTTTTACAATTTTTGCACTGGGTGGGAGAGTCTGGCTACCCAGCAAAGGAAAAAGCAGCATAATTATATGAAATCTCTGGGCGTCAGCTCAAACCTGAGCTGTTCTTCCCTTTCCCTGCTCTGAAGTCCAGCCTTCCAACAGGACTAAGTTGCCACTGGATGAGAGGTTGAGGGTTCACCAACTCTTATGGGTCAAGAGTCCACACAAGCTTATTTGTTATTTACTTTGAAACACACACACATAATTTTATCAGAGCATTGTGAATTACAAGATTATTCCTAGTTGGATTTTTGACATACAATAATGCTACATAACTGATCTGCCAGTGTCAACTTCTCCCCAGCACTGTCCCCAGGTTCCCTCTCCTAACAGGTGGCCCCAACCCCCTGCATTGCAACAGGCATCTTTATTTTAGTTATTGAAGTTTGGATCTCATGATTTCAGTGTTGTTGACTCTGTGGTTTGGACTTGGCTTTAACATCCTACCAGTGTACCTGACTTCCCTTCACCTCGCCTCTGTTGTTTCTCAACTGTTACTTCTCTCCTTTCAGGTCACTCTATTTCTTTTCTTCTCCCTATAATCCAGGGGCCCTGGGTGATCTATGCATTCCCCTATAAAAGGAAACAATTCCCCAGTTGTTGGGTTTTGTAATTAGATGCAGATGTGTGCCAGACACTGGGGATCCTCCCAGCTATGGGGATAGGAGTTCACATGGCGGGTAAAGGGAATTTCATATTGTGAAACCACTGGTATATCAGTTAGGGGTGTCCAGAGACACCACTAGCCCTGTTAGAGATAGACATGGTGATTTAGTATACATGAGGAGAGGTGTAAATATGGAACAATGTGGGTTACCTGGGCATACATGAAGATAAAGGTACTACAGGTATAGAGATAAGAGTATAAACAGATTAATGGAGCATTCTGGGTACAGAAATGTGATATATCAGGTGCTAAATACATAGACAGTTTTTCTCTAGAAAGAATTTTTTTAAACTTAAAAAATATTGAACCACCTTGAGATACATAATTATACAGTTGTTCATGGTTGGGTTTCAGTCATACAATGTTCTAACTTTCTTCCCTTCACTAGTACACATTCCCATCAATGACCCCAGTGTACTTCTTGCCACTACACCCAGCCTACCTCTATAGCATGGCAGATGCTTTCTTTCTTCTTATTTTTCTTCTTGCTCTTATTGTTTTTCTTCTTGTTCTTGTTGTTGTTGTTGTTCTTGTTCTTCTTCTTGTTCTTCTTCTTCTTGTTTTTCTTCTTGTTCTTCTTCTTGTTATTATTCTTGTTATTATTCTTGTCCTTCTTCTTGTTCTTCTTTTTGTTCTTGTTCTTCTTGTGTTCTTGTTCTTCTTCTTGTTCTTGTTCCTTCTTGTTCTTCTTCTTCTTGTTCTTCTTCTTCTTCTTGTTCTTCTTGTTCTTCTTCTTCTTCTTCTTCTTCTTCTTCTTCTTCTTCTTCTTCTTCTTCTTCTCTCCTTTTGCACTACAGAAGGTACTGAAAGGTTATCATGTTTTTTCTCTACCTACTTTCAGCACTCAGTTCTTGTCCAGAATTTAAAAAAAAAGAGATTTATTAAAAAATCAGGCATTAGATCTCATGATTTATGAAGGTCCAGAGATCTACCTGCTGTCTGTAAGCTAAAGACCTAGGAAAGCTGGTGGTATAATTCAAAGGAGGGAGATAGAGGGGGTCGATTTCACTCTGAAATCCTGATAAGGAAACCTCAGAGATAGTTGAGCAAATACCACCTCTGGTGCTCTTCATGCCCTCTGTGGATTAATGGCTGCTCACCCACACAGGGTTTGGCCATAGGTGGAACCCAAGTCTCCCCTTCAATTCCCCATCTCATCCAGAAACACTCTCCCAGTCCTCACCCCAGGGAACAACGATGTCCAACCATGATGTCACACTCCCTTCTAGGCATCCCATGGCCCAGCCACGGTGGTGCAAAGAAATTAGCCATGGGGACTCTGATAGGGTCTCACACCAACATACCAGGGAGTCACCTGCAGAAACAGAGTCTGGCTCAGCAGGTCTGGGGTGGGGATAAAAACTGAATTTCTCGCAACCTTCCAGGTGATGCTGAAGCTAGTGTGGTACAAGCAGCCACCCTCAGGGTGCCCAATAAAAACACTGTTGAGGAAGACAAGTGCATGATGATTCTAAGTTCCTGGAAGTGTCTTGGCCCAGGAGATAGCAGTGCACAACTGATTGCTAAACTCCCCGAAGTCCTTGTCCTTGGAGAGTTGCAGTGGTGTTGATGGCTTGTGTAAGACCAAAGCAAACCCTCCTCTGAAGAATCAATGATCTCGTAATAGGGGTCTCATGGTGCTCAGCTTGTCCTCACCCTGGACACCCTCTCACACCCTGCAGGTCCATCCGCCCATACTGTCTGGCTCTTGTCTGCAGCTGAAGCTTCGTGGCTTTTGCGCTGCCTGCAGAGGCCACCTGGACCTTTGCTCTTGTCCCTGACTCGGCCGCTGGTTCCCACATGGAGTTAATGAGATTCCTAGCTGGATGTGGCCCCCGCCACTACTGCAGAAGCAGAGAGGATGACGGCCTCTCCTCTCTGCTGTCAGCTTTGTAGCCCCGGAGCTGCACAGAGACAGCAGTGCCTGTGCTCACGGCTCCACTGCTGGGCAGAGGGGCAGGAAGGTCAGCGGTGTCTCAGAGAAGGGGACAGTGCCTGCTGGAGACATTCATTATTCACTTTGTGTGTGTGGAGGTGGAGCAGCTTCAGGCTGTCAGGCAGGATTACGTGCCCCCCTTGCAGCCTCAGCAGAAAGGCCGGAGCGAAGGACGGAAAAGCCTTCAGAGCAGCACCTTGTTCCAAATGGGGCTAAACTGGCTGGGGCAGATGGGCAGTGGGCGTGGTTGTGAACCCGGGATACAGGGTCTCATAGTTCCTCTCCAACACGTTCTGAGGAATAGATCATGTGCTTCCCCCGTGTTTCAGCGCCTCAATTAACATTGATGGGAATTGATGGCTGAAGTTTTCTGGCCCTTGGAGACAAGGTGGCTATTTAGGAGGGACCCCGCCATCTCCACCCTTTGTCTCACACAGTGTAGTTAGACTGAGCAATAGGCAAGTTTTGCCAAATTATTCAAATTAGGAAGCATTGTTGGGCCGGAAGGATGTTATGTGAGGATTTATCTTTGCCAGAATGCACTCACTGGCATCCCTGAGAAGTGAGTGAGCAGCTGAGGAAAGCGGAAAAAAAACAAATATATGTGCGTATGTGTGCATGCCTGCACATATGTGTGCATGAGTGCATATGTGTGTGCTTCGTGTGAATGACCATTTTGGTGAATGAACAGGAGACGCTCAGGTGATGAGGCAACAAAGACCTGCAGAAGCCCTCACGGATGGGAGAAGTCCACGTGGCTGCTGAATATGATCTGAGGAGGGACGGCAGGGAGGAGGCTGCAAGCCTGTTGGTCCTTGTAAACAGAAGAAAATTTGGATTTAAATTGGCAAAAAACAAAGATTAAAGTGTGGGATTTCACCCCAGGTTTTTAATATTTCAAAGCCTTGATTTTTTTCTATCACTCCAATGGTTTTCAAAAGCCCATTTTCAAAGCAGTAGACACCTTCTATGAAATGAAATGTTTCTGAAGCTCTCTCCTAAATGCAAAGTGGAGAGGGATGCACTGATCCTGATTAAGAAGGACTTGAGCACAGGGACTCTCCCCACTTCATCTTCTCATGCCCTTTGTGAGTCTTCATAGGAGGTGACTGACTTGTCTGTTCATACCTTTATCATTCAGCAGATATTTGTTTTGGCAGGTGGGTGTTAGGGGCCCACCTGGCTCTTCTCAGGGCTGATTCTTGTCCTCTGTGCTCATGAGTCACACCTGGCATGCCCTGGCATGCTCAAGGGCTGAAACTGGTGCCAGCTATGTGCAAGGCAAGAGTCTTACCCTTGTACTATATCTCCTGTCCCTTGACAAATATTTTTTCTTAATTTATTTTTATTTTTACCCTTTGTTTTATTGGGCCATACTCGGCACTGCTCAGGGCTTACTTCTGGCTTTGCATTAAGAATTACTCCTGGCAGTGCTCAGGGGAACTGTATGAGATATCAAGGATTGAACCCAGGTCAGCAACATACAAGGCAAATTATCTTACCTTGTATGTGGCTGCTGCATTATCTTCCTGACACTGACAAATATTTATTAAGCATACAGTTTGCCAGGCACCATATGAGGCATACAAAAGAGTTTTTTAATATGATACCACTGTGAGATATACAATTACAAAGCTGTTCATGATCAGGTTTCAGCCATTCAGTATTGCAGCACCCATTCCTCCATCAGTTCTTCTTCTCCTTCTCCTCCTTCTCCTTCTCCTTCTCCTTCTCCTTCTCCTTCTCCTTCTCCTTCTCCTTCTCCTTCTCCTTCTTCTCCTCCTCCCTCCCTTCTCCTCCTCCTCCTTCTTCTCCTTCTCCTCCTCCTTCTTCTCCTTCTCCTTCTCTTCTTTTCTCCTCCTTCTCCTTCTCCTTCTCTTTCTCCTCCTTCTCCTTCTCTTCCTCCTCCTCCTCCTCCTTCTCCTTCTCATTTTCATTCTCCTCCTCCTTCTCCTTCTCTTTCTCCTTCTCCTTCTCCTTCTCCTTCTCTTCTCCTTCTCCTTCCCCTTCCCCTCCTCCTCCTCCTTCTCCTTCTTCTCCTTCTCCTTCTCCTCCCTCCTCCTTCTTCTCCTCCTTTTCCTTTCTCCTTCTCTTTCTCCTCCTTCTCCTTCTCTTCCCTCTTCTCCTCCTCCTTCTCCTCCTCCTCCTTCTCCTTCTCCTTCTCTTTCTCCTTCCTCCTTCTCTTTCTCCTTCTCTCTTCTCCTTCTCCTTCTCTTCTCCTTTCCGTCCCCTTCCCTCCTCCTCCTCCTCCTCCTTCTCCTTCTTCTCCTCCTTCTCCTCCTCCTTCTCCTCCTTTTCCTTTCTCCTTCTCTTTCTCCTTCTCCTCCTTCTCCTCCTTCTCCTTCTCCTTGTCCTTCTTCTTCTCTTCTCCTCCTCCTCCTCCTCCTCCTTCTTCTTCTTCCTCCTCCTCTTCTTCATTCTCCCCTCTCCTCCTCCTCCTCCTCCTCTTCTTCTTCTTCTTCTTCTTCTTCTTTTTCTTCTTCTTCATTCTCCTCCTGTCCTCCTCCTCCTCCTCCTCCTTCTCCTCCCTCCTCCTCTTCTTCTTAGAAACCATTTAATCTCCCTCCTATTTATCTCAGTCTTCCCAGTCTGGTTTCGAGGGAGTTGATGCGCCTCCTCCTCAGCTCAGAGGTCTTGTTTCTACAGCCCTGGGAGCTAGAGTAGTGGCAAACACACAGCAAACCTGAGTGTTTGCCAGTATGGGCAGGACAGATTCCCTGGAGGCATTTGTCTTATTAGCTGGAGAACATGAGGAAAGTGGAAGTGCATCTGGATTTGAACCAGAAAGTGGATTTGAACTCGGAAGAGTATACCGCTGGGACCTGCTGGCAGTCTTCTTCCCACCCAGCAATAAAACAGCTACATGTGGACTAGACAATGCTGAGCAAGCAATAAGGGTAGGAGCTATGTTTTGGTCTTGTTACCACTTGGCCAGGTCAGGCTGCATCTGAAGCAGTTAATTCCTCTGGGGCTTTGTGCAACAGGATTTATATAACTCTGAAAAAAATCACAGTGCCAGCAAGGTTTCCACTATTTGTAGCCACAAATCATTGTGACTTAGTTTGAGAAAAAAAAAAGAAACATTTCTTGTAGAAAATGTCTTTAAAGCAAGACTGAGAAAAGATATGCAAATGGAAAAATCAGGTAAAGGCACCTTAAGACGAAGGCAAAGATGAGTTCAGCCTTCCATAGTTTGATGAAGAAGCACTTTCCAACTTCTTCTCTAGACTCTTTGTTTCTCTTCAATGAGATCTAAAATAGATGCTCAGCTGGTTTATTTAAAAGCTTAAGAGAGCACTAAGTGGATCGTGGATGTGTGATAAGACACACTTTACCTATCTGCTTCAAGCTTGAGAGATAGCATGTGTGTATGCCTCAAGCATGTGCCACACACTTGGCGTAAGGTGACTGCTCAGAGTGCGGTTGCCACAAACTAGGAAATTTACAAGAATGGATGATTTTGAAGCCAAAAATGAAAGGAGTCTGAATCCATGTGGGTCTATTGGTCACTAAGAGGTCATTAGGAATAAGACAAGTGAGTTTGAGTGGACTCTGAAGGCACGTGTGTGTGTGTGTTGAGAGAGATGTGAGTATATCTTAAGACAGAGTTATATCTATGTGTGTGTGTCAGAGAGAGAGACAGAGGAGAGAGGAAGATAAAAATATTAATACATATTTGTCGGGGAGCTCCGCCGGGGTCCCCGACAGTGCCGGGAAGCAAGTTCCCTTCTACCTCCGCGGCGAGGAATGGACGAAAAACTCAGGAATCGGATGCAGTTTTAAAAGGGTTTACTTATCACAGGTTCAGGCATACAAATCAGCAAAAGGAAAAGCCCGGTGCTTAGGATTCCAGGCTAGAACCCCAGCCACGTGTAGGCCAAGATGGCGGCCACCACGTGTAAAGGCCCTGTAAAAGGAGAAAAAGACAAGACTCCCATGAAGGGTGAGTGCTCACAAAGAGAGAGCCCAAAAGAAGCGTGCGAGAGAGGAAACAGGCTAGTTTTATATCCCTGCAGCTCAGACCTTCCTCCCACTGTTAATGGAAAGCAGGGAGGGTCAAATGCCCTTAGGTAATCCCTCCCTGCACCTCACCTAGGCCCTTTTGTATGCTAATGTTTTGAGCCAAGATCTGCCTGGAAATGCCTTTATAGGGTAGAGAAGGAGGTTTCTGAGATGGCATGTCTCTGTACCAAAGACTAATACTAATGCCAGTTAAATATTTCTCCAAGCCTTCACAAGAGTCTCTTCTACTTCATGGTAGTTTTGTATTTTAGTTGCCTTTGAGTATATCAGGGAGCCATGCTTGTTTGCTTGGAAGCAAACAGCATTTCTCTCTGGTCTAATTACTTAGGGGTCCTACGTTGGCCAGGCAAATATGCTGGTAAGATCTAACTAGTCGCCACGATGATTGTGGTAGCATGGGAGAATATTTACACCAGCTAGTACAGCATACATGGTCAGATAAACTGCCACACTTAGATTACCCCCTTATCTAAGAAGTGATTTGCAGGTGGCAATTCAGAGCAGATGCAGCAGCCCTTAGAGGAGTCCTGCAACACATATTGATATGACTCGCAGGCATGGGGCAGAGCTGCTACTGGCTCTCCCTGTGCCCAGCCGCGCTACGAGGCACCCAGGAGGGATGGTGGGTTCTAGCCCTGGCCCGCCACCCCAGCAGAGCCTCGCAACAAGCCAGACGACCCCCCACTCCATGAGGGCCTCCATTTTCCACATCCAGACTTCCCCCTAGTCAGAACTCCACCCAGCAGACCAGCCTATCACAGCCCGGCTCACGTGGCCGATTGCGGCCGTGTGGTTCATCAATAAATGCTGGAGATCAGAGGTGACTACAAGAGTATGCCACCCACAAGACAGAGCCTGGCAAGCTACCCGTGTCGTATTTGATATGCCAAATACCAGTAACTATTATAGATCTCATTCCCATGACCTGATGGAATGGTTTGAGGCTCTTTATGTTCCTGGAGCAAGCAGGTGCCCTTGGGCTTTACTTGCATGAGACAGGCCATATGGAGATGTTGTTGGTGCCCGCTCAAGCAAATCGATGATGAACGGGAAGACAGTGATTCAGTGATACACATTGATATTGGTGGGCCAGCCTGGTCTGAGTTCTGAGGAGCTGGAAGGTCTGAATAAGAGCTGGAGAACTGACAAGTGTTGGGGAGTGGGGGTGCCCTGGGAGGGAGAGGATCAAGATCGTCCATTGGTACTTAGAAGCCTGCTCTGCATGGAGCATTGGTCTTTTAACACTTTGGTTGTCACAATGAGGATACAGCTTCTGCATGGAGTGACTGTTCCTTATACTCATTATTAGATGCTTAGACCAGACCTTAACAAAACTTATCCAGCAGCAATGCTAATAACAGTACAGTCAAGAACTTCTGAGGCTGGACCTAGAGTGAAGAGCTCAAGAAAACAGACTTCCTTGGTTAGTAGTTTCTGCTTGCTTGGAAGATGTATGTCAGCAAATAGTCCTCCTCAGATGGCATGGAAAGCACAGATATCAAGCCATATGAAATACAGACATGCGCCTCTTTTTGCTCAAGTGGATGTGGATGTAAATGACAGGGCCCACACACGTAGTACTTTGGTGAAATTTGGGGGCCCAGGAGAACTCCTGGTAATGGTAGACCCAGCCCTGCTGGTCTGGAGATTCCTACCTTGGGTCCGTGATGTTGTGGTTGGGCCACAGAGCTCTGAATCAAGTAGGGCCACACCTGGTGGTGCTCAAGGGGCTGTGCAGGAAAGCCCAGACTCCCCATAACTTTTCCTCTACCTTTAGGTAGATGCTTGTAATCTAGATAGCAAAATCCAAAAGTCCAATGCTTATACCTTAGCTTTCTGACCAAAATGGAGAAATACATTTTCACTCTGAGATAAATTCTCAGAACTTCTGGTTCCAGAAGTGAGATGTGGGATTAAGGGGGAATCTCTCATAGTTATTTTGGTTTGGGGGCTAAGAAGCATGAATAGAAAGTGGTCTAGATCCCTGGCACTATTGTTTAAGTGTAAGAATTGTATAACCATTAGCCTGGGTCTAGACAGTTTTGGGAACTCTGAGGTGCCCCGCAGAAAATCCGGGAGTAGGGTCAGGGATCCCCTGCTGTCCCAGGAGGCTGGTGGATGGAGAAAAACAAAAGAGTCGGGAGAAGTTTAAAAATGCTATACTTATACATACAAATCGGCATACACATCAGCAATAGAAAAAAACCTGAACTTAGGGTTCCCAGCTGGGCTGTGGCCATGTGTAGGCCAAGATGGCTGCCACCACGTGTTAAGGGTCCACAGAGAGGAGACAGTAAAGAGGAATACCAGCAGAAAAAGGAAAAAAAAACAAAAAAAGAGCAAGTGGGCTAGTTTTATATCCCTGCAACCCAGACCTCCCACTCCAATGGAAAGCCATCAGGGTCAAATTCCCTCAGGTAATTTCCTCAGGACCTTACCTAGGCCCTTTGAGATGTTAATGTTGCCTAGCCAATATCTGCCTTGTAAGTGCCCCTGCAGGGTAGAGTGGAAGAGGGTCTCCTGAGATTAACTGTATCTCAGAATACAAAGGCATGCATCTGTACCAAAAATATTCTATAGCCAGTTAAATATTTTTTCCAAGCCTTCACAAAAGTCTCATCTTTACTTTATGGTTGTTCTTTATATCAGCCTTTGAGTTATCAGATAGCCATGCTTGTTTGCTTAGAGGCAAACAGCATTTCTATCTCGTCTAATTACTTAAGAGATTCCAATGTGGCCAGGCAAATATACCGGTAAGATCTAGCTAGTCCCACGAAGATTGTGGCAGCATGAGAGAATATTTGTACTAGCCAGTATAGAATACATGGTCAGATGAGCTGCCACATTCAAACTGTCCTCCTATCTACAAAGTGAGCTGCAAGAGGCAACTCCAATCCAGATGCAGAGGTTCTGGGCAGCAGTGTACTGCAACAGGGAGAGGTCCCATGAGCGTGACCAAGGGTAATTCCTGAGTGCAGAGCCAGGAGTAAGCCCTGAGCATCACTGGGTGTGACCCCCAAAAAGCCAAAAACAAAAGAAGAGTGAGGAGTAATTGATTCAGGGGTGCCAGGAGGGCTATGGGAATTCAGGAAGCAGAACATCAGGCTTCCTAGAGGTAGGTGTGAGGTATGGTTGGCTGTAATTGCGACTTGGATAAATCTGTGATAATGTGAGTTAAGTATCCACAAGTAATATGTGGATTACATATATAATAAGTAATATGTTTTAACTCAATTACACCCACAAAGGAGTAAGCTGGTTCTGAACCTG
Organism: Cryptotis parvus; assembly: GCA_021461705.1. NCBI lineage: Eukaryota > Metazoa > Chordata > Mammalia > Eulipotyphla > Soricidae > Cryptotis > Cryptotis parvus. The sequence goes on along the minus strand of JAJIBD010001056.1, from coordinate 141,826 downwards.
CGGACCTTATATGTACTAGACCCCATGGGTGCCAGCTGGGCCAACACAGCATAGCTGATACCCACGCCTTCTCCATCTTTTCTCCACTTTCCTGAGATGAGTTCCTTTTCAGATTAACTCAATTATTGGTGACCGAGAGGCACCAGAATCACCCAGCTTTCATCCTGCTGGCCTTGGCGTCATTGTGAATAAAGAGGATCTCATTCATGGAACTCACTAGAATCTCAGGGGAACTTGCGCTGTCCAGCCAAATCAATTGTGAATGCAGGGAGTAGACTCTCTCCTTTGATCATATGCAAATCAATCCCTGCAAATAGATGCTGGCCGTGTGCTTCGAGCCCCATCATGGTTTGTGCATAAACAAGCCTTAATCTCTGCTTCAGCTGAAAATCCACAGAGCACACACAAGCTAGTGTGCCTGCATGCATGTTCACACACACACACAGACATACCCACTTGCACATGCATTCACACACATATGCACACACACAGTCAGAGGTACACAGAGTTCTCCAGGTCAATCATGTGTAAAACCTCAGCCTGACCTGCCTCGGAGTGTCCAGCACCAGGATGAAGAGCTCTTGGTGAGGAGCTCAGGGCTTTGTTTTCTGTAAAAGGTTCTGCTAGCACCCCTGGCATATTCTGTTATTATTTTCCCCCTCTTTTTTAGCCCCCAAACAATAATAATTTTTTCTGCAGACTGAATCAGGTGACTAAAGGAACTTGTCTTTGGGGACTTGCTCTGGCTTTGCCACTTGGCCCCTGAAACTTTCAGAGATTCTGAGTTACCCTCCATCTGAAGAGAAGATGCTCTGAGTCATCACTCAGCAGACAGCACCCGCTTCCCATGGTCACGGGACAGGACAACAGCCTGGAGTCTAGGGAAGACTAGAGACTCCATCGTTAACCACCATGTCCCTTTGTTTGTTGTGAAAGGGTCTTTTCCTTCTGCAGACTCTGAGTATGCATCTCCTGAGATCAACAGCTCGCCTTCAGAGAATAGCTCTTGCATTGAATTAGCAGGAACCTGCTTCCTGAAGCCTGCTCCCTGCTCGGGTGGCTTGTCCAGCATCTCGGGGGTGGGGGGGGGCAGGCATAGAGTTAGCTACTTAATTCTCACGAGTCCTGCCAGATAGGGCCACTATTAGAATGCACAGAGAGATGCCATGGCTTTGCTCACAACTTTGTTCAAATCCTATTTTGCCCTGAATGTTGGGGGTTGGGGAAGAGGGTGTTGGGAGAATCTCCTGATACCCTGAGGTCTGGGAATGGTACCCCCTCCTGCGCCCAGGAGTTTGGCAGATTCAGTGAAAGATCAGCACATATAGGTCCTCTCCCCTTGCTAGCAGGCATCTCTCACAATGCCAGGCAAATCAGGGGGCAGGAAGCTAATGCTTCTTCCTCCTAGGCCTCTTCTTCTCCCTCTTCCTTGCTGAGAATTGCTCCAAAGAAAACCCTTGAGTTGGCCTAATTTTCTCTTAGGCACTCTTTCTGCCCCATATTCAAATGTGGCTATTTCCAGGCCTTCTCTAGGAATCCCGTGGCCTTGGGAGGTGGGTGCTGTCTGCTGAGTGATGACTCGGAGCATCTTCTCTTCAGTGACTTTCTCCTCATTAGAGGTTGCAGCCAGTGGGTGCTGCCAGCATTGTCCATCTACAACTCTCCTGGGCCCCCTCGCTGGGTCCGTAGGCCCCTGTGCTGCCTCTGAAAACTTCAGGGACCCTCCTCCAGCCATTCCCACTCATGAGGTCCTGCCACCCCAGATGCCAGGACTTCTCCAGCCCTGCAGCCAGCCCTGTCATTTCTCCATCCCAAAGCATTTTCTTTGACTATGTAACTCTGTTTCTTTTGATGAAATTTCACATGACATAAAGTGAAGGCCCTTGGGTTCAAGCAGTCCCTGCTTGATTCTGAATTCTGGCCTCACCTTGTGCTCCTAAATTCCCATCCTTTGTATTCTCCACAGGTGCTCTGCACCCTGCCTCCTCCCAAAGCACTGCCCACTCCTGCGGCCACATCCGCTCCCCACGGCAGTGGGAGAGTCATGGAGCTGTCCCTGTGGGAGGCCTGGGAGCCTGGGTACCCTAGAACACTCAGACAGGCCTCTCCCAACTGTGCAGAACAAGCCTCTCTAGTCCGGACCCCTCTGCGCTGGGCAGTGTGCTTCATGGGCCTGCAAACTTCGGCTGGCCTTAGCAGCAAAGGTAGCCCAAGCTATCATTGGAGAATGCAGCCCAGTGGCAGGCACCGACTTCCAGGACATCTGCCTTTGCCATAGGAATCACCCTCTCCCCATTTCATGAGTCTCTCTCTCTCTCTGTCTCTCTCTGTCTCTCTCTCTCACCCCCAGGCCTATCCCATTTATTTGCTCAGGAATAAAGGAAAAAGCCCATTTATTTTAGAGTTGATAGTCAATAATCTAGAGGATGTAATCAGATTTACTTTTTTCAGGCATCACTAGGCCTGATTATTTCTTGTGACACACAGGAAAAAGAAAGGAAGCTAGAAATACCCATTCCTGGTCTCCTGTGTTACACACTGCATCCGGAAGTCCTGCCCTCCCATGCGTGCATATACCGCCCATTCCTCATCATTGCTCATCCACCCAAGGAAGGATTCCCAACTCCTGCAGCAAGATCAGATGATCCTTCCAGGCTGTGCCATTCCCATTCTCAGTCTCCCTTGCTCAAACCTCTGCCTGCAACTCTGACATACTCACAGAAGCTGCAATCTCTATGAGGGCAACAACCGTAGGTATCTTGGTAGCTCTGGGTTCCTAACACTTAGTAATGCAGATACAAAATAAATGCTCAGGGATGAGGGAGATGATCAGAGCCCTGGAGTGTATGTCTTGCAGGTTGAAGCCCTGGGTGTGAATCCACATAGCCCTTCATGCCACAGAAAGCACCGGTGGCCCTGAGTACAGCTTGGGAGTTAATTTGTTGAGCACGTGTCAGAACCACTCGTCTTGGTCTTCATAAGTGAATTCTAGGTTCTCACCATCTGTCTGACCATAACCTAACTTAGCTGAACCCATTACCCCCCATCTGCAGTGACTTCTGTTTCTACAATTTACTTTTGCCTTTCTGATCCTGATCTTCCAACCACATTTTCACAAATCCTCCCTTGTGGGGATGACAGGTTGCCCTGCTTGGTTCTAGTACCTGGAACTTAGTAGGTGCTCACGAAGTGCTGTTGAGTGATGAAAGACATCAGTTCTCACTTTGGAGAGGAATACTAAGCCAGTGCTATGTGCACTCGGGCCCCCGAGCTCCATCCAGAACTTCTGGAAGCAGTTACACTTAGTCTCTGGACCTGTCATTCTGGCCTGGCCTTCTGAGCCTTTCAGGTACAGCTTTTGGTCTTGGACACTCAGATTCTGACTCCTGTTCCCTGAGTGAGGAGGACTCATATCTTCACCTCTCTGTCTTCCCGCTGTCCTCCCAGCCTCTCGCAGTGTCCAGCTCCTGCAAGAGGTGAGTGTCTGGCTCTTCAGAGAATTTATCGCAGGGATTAGATGCTGTCAGACTCTTCCGTATCAGCTCCCACCTACACAAGTGCAGGCACAGGAATTAAATTCAAGGCGTCTCTTGGAAAGCTTTTTTTGCCAGCTCTAGGGAGCCCAGAGGAGTGATTTGCAGTAGGAGAGACGGGTAGCCAGGACACGTGGTGACAGGGCACATCCTGACAAGTGTCTCCAAAGAGCACAGGCCCGTGATGTACTCAGGGGAAAGAGCTGCTGTCACCTTGTTTACAGATTGAGGTTCTTGTCCTTAAAACTCCCTAATGTTGAGACTCTTTAATTCCCACTTTAAAGCAAGAGGGTATTATCAACCGATCACATAATGAAGTGAATTAAACTACAGAGTGTTTCTCTTGCAGTGGTGAAAATTTGGGCTGTGTGCCTCAATTTTCACTTAAGCAAACTAGAAAAAAGTGAGCATATGAAATAAAAGATATGTAAAAACAAAAACGAATAGTGTCCTTAAAGAGGGCCAAAGCTGGCAAGACAGCTGAGCAATGGTGGGTGTCCAGGAGGAAAGGAAGAAGGGCATCAAGGGCCGGAGCGATAGCCCAGCGGGTAGGGCGTTTGCCTTGCATGCGGCCGGCCCATGCTGGTCCAGGTTCGATCCCCGGTATCCCATATGGTCCCCCAAGCACCACCAGGAGTAATTCCTGAGTGCAGAGCCAGGAGAAACCCCTGAGCATTGCCGGCCGGGTGTGACCCAAAAAGAAAAAAAAGAATGGCATCAAATGAGAATGGAAGAGAGGCCTGGGCTTCCAGCACAAGGTGACCCCCTTAGCTGTGACCATCCCTCTCCACATCATAGACTGAGTATCTTTTTCCACTATCAAGTTTCAGGAAGGATGGAAGTAAGGATGGAGTGAAGGAAGGAAGGGAAAAGGAAAGAAAAGAGAGGGGGAAGGAAGAAGGGAAAGAAGGAAAGTAAAAGATATATTTTTAAATATGTGGTTTCACAAACATGAGCCATGTGTGGCCCCTGACTAAAGTACACACCTGTGAGTGGCACCCCACACACAATCTCATTTTCATGCCATCACTACTGTGAGCTCCACAGACCTGTCTCTCCTTCCTCTGCCAGGTTGTTGAATTCCTGGATCTTCAGTTGTTATTTTATGGAGCTCTTCCTTTGATCATCTGCTTTTTGGACTTTCACTGTATCACTGTCTTCCCGTTTATCTTCGATTTGCTCGAGCGGGCACCAGTAACATCTCCATATGACCTGTCTCATGCAAGTAGAGCCCAAGGGCACCTGCTTGCTCCAGGAACATAAAGAGCCTCAAACCATTCCATCAGGTCATGGGAATGAGGTCTATAATTGTTACTGGTATCTGGCATATCAAATACAACACGGGTAGCTTGCCAGGCTCTGCCGTGTGGGTAGCATACTCTTGTAGTCATCTGAAAATCCAGCATTTATTGATGAACCGCGCAGCCACAAGCGGCCGCGCGAGCCGGCTGTGATAGGCTGGTTTGCTGGGTGGAGTTCTGACTAGGGGAAGTCCTGATGTGGAAAATGGAGGTCCTCATGGAGTGGGGGTCGTCTGGCTTGTTGTGAGGCTCTGCTGGGGTGGTGGGCCAGGGCTAGAACCTGCCATCCCTCCCGGGCACCTCATGAGTGGCTGGGCACAGTAAGAGTCAGTAGCAGCTCTTTAATTTTGGACTTTAATTATGAAAATGTCTGAATAGGCAGAAGAAAAGATGGTAGAGTCCAATGGGTACTATACAACTACCACTGGATTTAACAGAACTTTGACATTTGGCCTTTAATAATACTATTCTTTTGGTCTTGTCTTTCTACTTGCTAACTGTTATTTAAGGAATTCATTCTGCAAAGCTTCTTGTTCCAGATCATTTTCAGCTTGTGGACAACCTCATTCTACTTCTACCCCAGACTCTGTTTCTCATTGCAATAACCCCAGCCCCAACAATTTTGGCTCATTTTAAAGCTAATTTTGGCTTATTTTTTGGCTCATTTTAATGTAAACAATTATTTGTATTATTTATAGATAATTTTATCTGTAAATAGTTCAGACTGTCCCTCTGAAAGAAAATGACATTCTCTTCCTCTTGAAAACATTATCCCGGGACCTGGGAGTAGGGTGACAGCTTTGCATGCATGAGGCTACAGTTCAATTCCAGGGTCAGCGTGAAGGCGGTCGCATCCACACCTACTGCATCCCCAGGCTCTAGTGACCCCTAAGTCCTATCATACTTGTTTCCAGGAGTGGCATTCAGACCCCAAAATATAGCATCATAATGCTCTATTACATATAAGATAACAAGTGCTTTTACGAAAGTGTCCCAAGGCAGTTATTGTTTGAATCAGTGACTCCTACTGTTCTCTGCCCCCCACCACTCTCATCTGATTTTCAGTTGCTGTCTTTGAATGGGAATTCAAACGAATGCCCCAAAAGTGTATGTGACTGATAACGTTACCACTTTCTGGGTGTCTTCTCCCCGTTTCTTTTGGCTCTGTCTTTGTTTTCCTTTGTGTACTTAATTCACTGAAAACCAGTCAGTTTCTCTCATGGTTTTCTGCTTTCTGGAGTTTGCTAAATCAGCTCTGCAGAGCCATTTCACTTGCTCTTCTTCTGCTTTTATCTCCTGTACTTGGGGTTTGCAGACGAAACTGGATCAAATCCAAGTTAGATTTCTTGTAAAAGGTATTGCCAGATAGTGTAGGTGGGACTCTGCCAGGAGTCCCATAATATTTGCTGGTCTCTTTCTGTGCTCTTGAGCACAATCCCAAGTTAAGTTATATAATCTCTTATTAACACATTCCCAACAGCTTTTCTCCTAACATGTTTCACGGCTAATGGCAATTATTCTGGGAGAGTTGACCACATCATTTTCAGGTAAAATCTGACACCAAAGATTTAGTGTCTAGATCCTCGCAACCAAAAGAATTGGTTGTGCAACCAATTGGTCCTCGCAGCAAAAGATAAAAGAGGGAAAATTATTGTCTGCCTCCATAACTCAATCTCAGAATGTAATTTTTCCTCTAGATCTTATTTAATATGCAATAATGTTAATGAAAATTTTCTGACCATCTCAATTAAAAAAATTAGAATAGATTTAAAGAAAAATGAGGAAACTAGTAAAGAAAGTGAGTATATAGCTTTCTATCTCATATCCCTTTTGTTGAATGTCTTCATTAACATGGAACTATGTCACAACTGATGAACTGATATTGATGAACTCTTGGCAACTGAAATCTATAGTCAATTCTGTATCTTGCTAGCTTTCGCCTGGTGTCTTTTCTTGTCACACAGTGTCATGCAGAGTCTCTCAGCACATTAGTCCATGAGTCTTTTAGCATCTCTGGGCCGTGCCATTTCTCCTATGGTTTATATTCCGGTTCCTGTGGAGTAGCCTACATTCTCTTCTCCTGTCAAATGTCCCACAGTTGGGCTCTCTATTGGTGGTATATTTTTCCTACTTTGTTGTCTTTCACTTGCTCTCTCATTTCCCCTGTGCATCCCGGAAACTAGATGTTTGGATTCCAGCTATGACTAGATAAAGGTGAAATGTTTCAGTTTAGGGAGATCTCAGACGAGTTGGCGTCCCAGCTGGGGACCATCTAGATGGAGGTCAAGGCAGAAGGCGGGACGGATCTGCCAAGAACGAGAGCTGGACTGTGGGGAGGGAAACTGCTCCTACGGTCCAGGAGAGAGGCACTCTGCTTTGAATTTATCTGAACTTGACTTAATAAAACTCGCCTGATTATAAATGTTAGTTTTTAACATATTAGTCTGTGCTAGTTTATTTATTTATTTTTAATTAAAATTTTTTATTTTATTTTTTTTAACAATTACAAAAATGTTCATGTTTGGGTTTTGGCCATACAGTGTTCCAGTACCCATCCCTCCACCAGTGCCCATTTCCCACCACCAATGTCCCTGATTCCCCCCCCTCGCCCCTAGCCTGCCTTCGTGGCAGGTTCTCCATCTCTTTTCTCTCTTTCTCTCTCTCTCTCTCTCTCTCCCTTTCTCTTTCTTTCTCTTACATATTGTGGATTGTAATACATATACTTAGGAGGGTTATCATGTGTATCTTTTTTGCCTATATTTAATGCTAAGTTCTATGTGGTAATAGACTTTCCAACAATTATTGGCACACTGTTTCCTTCTCTGTCTTACCTAACCTCTGCTCCTACACATTTGTGGTAATTTCCACCTTTGACAAGACCTTCTGATCCATGTTTCACCTGACCTTGAATATTGGTATCATAATATGTGTGTGTATATATATATATATATATATACATATATGTCATGCAAATAAATTCAGTCATTCTATTTATGTCTCTCTCCTTCTGGCTAATTTCACTCGACATGATCCTCTCCATGTCCATTCATTTATAGGCTAATTTCATAACTCATTTTTCCAAACAGCTGCATAGTATTCCATTGTGTACATATACCATAGTTTCTTTATCCAGTCATCAATTTTCGGGCACTCTGATTGTTTCCAGATTCTGGCTATTTTGAATAATGCTGCTATGAATATAAAAGTAGGGATGGTGTTTCTGCTATGTGTTTTTTGGCTTCCCAGGGTATATTTCCAGGAGTGGTATGGCTGGGTCAAATGGGAGTTCAATTTCTAGTCTTTGGAGGAATGTCCATATAGTTTTTCAAAAAAGACTGTATTAGTCGACATTCCCACCAACAATGGATAAGAGTCCCCTTTCCCCGCACCTTCGCCATGTGCTAGTTTATTTTTATTTGTCTAAGACTGTGACCAGTTCATTTCACTGCAGCACTAATTTGGGCAGAAAACTTGGAAAACTTGCACGAGTTTGATTTAAAACTATTTTCTAGGGTGGAGTTTAAAATATCCCCATAAAGTGTTTGAATTTATCTTTGAAAGAATCTCAGGCTTATTTTTTGTTTCCTTTTACTTTTTTTGTAAAAAGTGAAAGGATTATCATATTAGTGATATAAGTTAACCATAAGATGAAACTTCATATGATGACCCCCCCCACGGCCCCCACCACACATACACAAGTGATAGCTGAAAAAACTGTGGATCATACTATGATGTTTTCCTGATTTGGTTTTTTTTTATTTATTTTAATTTTTTATTAAACCACTGTATAATATACAATTACAAAAGATGTTCATGACTGGGTTTCACCAAGAAGTTGTATATCTGTCCTTCAAATCTGAGTGAGAGTTTAGCTGGATAAAGAATTCTTGCTGAGGCGTTCATTTCATTAAGTTTTTTTACTATATCCCACCACTGCCTTCATGACTGGGTTTCAGTAATACATTGTTCCAGCACCCATTCCTCCACTAGTGCCCTATTCCTACCACCAATGTCCCCAAATTCCCTCCCCTCCCCCAGCCTGCCTCTATCACTTGATCACTTGACATTCCGTTATTCGATTTGCTCGAGCAGGCGCCAGTAACATTTCCATTTGACCCTATCACGTGCCAGTGTAGCATCTGTTTGCTCCAGGAATACGAAGAGCCTCAAACCGTTCGTTCAGGGTCTTTTTTTTTAAAAGTATTTTATTATACCACCGTGAGATATACAAATAAAAAGATATACAATTAAAAAGTTCATGTTTGGGTTTTGGTCATACAGTGTTCCAGCACCCGTCCCTCCACCAGTGCCCATCTCCCTCCACCAACGTCCCCGGTTCCCTCCCCCCCATTCCCCAGCCCACCTCCATGGCAGGTTCTTTATCCTGCAGTTGGAAATAGCAACAGGAGGACACTAGAGCAGTGTGCATTCAAGCCTCTCAAGACATTCATTTACAACTTCATTTTACAACTTCCTGTGAATCCATAATTATGCTAAATAAAAAATTTAGAAAATTAATTGCAACATCTCATCTTTTAATTTTTTTTTGTCTAGTGCTAAAGACCAAGAATTTTTAAATGAGCTAAAATTTCAGAAGGGAAGAACACAATCATCATTATTTGCAGGTAATATGGCTCTCTAATTTGAAAATGGGGTAAAAAAAACATTTTGAACTAATGTAACAGTTCAGCAAGATGCAATATAATAGATTAATGGATTTTTACCCACAATAATAGAAGCAAAGAAAAATGTAAATACCCAGGAATATACTTAACTAGCATGGCACACTATGCTCACTTAACTAGCAAAGAAAAATGTAAATACCCAGGAATATACTTAACTAGCATGGCACACTTCTTTACAAGAAGAAAACCATTACACTTACCAAAAGATATGCAAAATTGCACTAGTAAGGCAGAGGAAATGAGATAGAAAGCTATATACATATTATTTGAAGTTTAAAAGGCAGCCAATTATTCTTGATTATGTTTTCCACTTGTGATGCCTTTTCGCCTGAGAAATTTTCACATGACCTTAGATGTCTATAAAATAGGTATACAAATCTGATTTGTGTTTAAGGATAATAAATCAATTAATTGATAATAAATCATAGATCATTGATAACTAATCATCAAATTTTCATGAGACCTGCATTCAGTAATGTCATGTCCTGCAGTTTAAGAAGCTGGGATCTAGAGAATGGTAGGGGTCATTGTTGAAAACAAAATATGATTCACAGATGTGTCTTGCCGTCAATGCTGTTTTTTCGGCTTTGATCATCATGCTGTGGCTAAGTAAGAGAATATTCTGTGTCTGGGAAATCCTGCACATATGTGGAAGATGTCTTGGTCTGCCTAGGCCTCTCGAATGAAATAGTGTGAAATGACTGAGTGTCAGAAATGTGTTCTTCACACATGTAGAGGCTCTTGGGTCCACTATTAGGGTGACAAGCTTAGTGGATGTCTGCTAAGGATCCTTTTCTCAGTTGTCGACTGATTATCAACTCTATGTATCCTCAGTTGGTGAGAATAAGTGCTTCTTCCAGGCCTGTAATAACAGGATAAGGGCATTGACCCAAGGTTTCCACCTCTGAGATCGGACATCCCCCCAATGGCTCACCTGATTTGGACAGGGGAAATGGTTCAATGAACTTTGTATCGTGCTTTTGCATGATGAAGCTCCAGGCTCAATCCCTGGCACCACATGGTCTCTTGAGCATTGCCAGGGAGCAATCCCAGAGAACTAATCTGGGGTAAGTAGCCCATGATCACCATGTAGTAAGGCTTAGAAAGAAAATAAAAAATGATTTAGAGGAAATATAAAAATTTGGACTAAAGCAGAAGTATTTAATGTTGTATTTGCAGTTTTAAACAGTTCAGAAACTAATACTCCCTGGTATATATGTGTGTAAGTACATATACATATATTATATTTAAGTAAATATGACAGATCATATATAAATGTACAAATATTTTATGTACATATACAATATTTTATAATTATTTTTGACTATATACAGTTTACATATAAACACTTATCACAATTATTATATTCACTATAAATGAATATAAACATTGTTTTACTTAGAAACAAATAGTCACTTGTTTGCATTATAGAATATGAAAACTTTGGTGACACTGTATAAAAAAAGATGAACCTAAAATCAAAGGGTGATTCTTCACAGAATACACACTATGACTTTTGTGGCTCCTTTAATGAACCCAGGCCCTGAATCCAGAGGGACCAATAATGTTGCTGAGCACCCCCCAACCAGAAGCTTCCATCACAGCAGACAATGTGACTATAGCTGAAATATACTTACGTATATTCTATACTATACTTTGAGATGAATATAGTTCATAAATAATCATATACCCTTTACAAAAGTATTTTTATGTCTACATATTTAGAGACAGTAGGGATATTATTTGGTGGGACCTAGGTGAAACTTTAAAAATATTTACAACTTTGATCCAAAGTGGTAGCACAGCAGGGAGGGGATTCTGCCTTACATACAGTTAACCTGGGTTTGATTCTCGGTGTCCCACATGGTCCCCTGAGGCACCCCCAGCACCCCTGAGTGCTAAGCTAGGAAGTAACCTCTAAGCATTGACAAGTGTGACAACCAAAAAAAAGCCACAAAATAGGGCCGGAGTGATAGTCCAGCAGGTAGGGCGTTTGCCTTGTAGCAGCCGACCTGTGTTCGATCTCCAGCATCCCATATGGTCCCCAAGCACCGCCAGGAGTAGTTCCTGAGTGCAGAGCCAGGACTGACCCCTAAGCATTGCTGGGTGGCAAAAAAAAAAAAAAAATTTACAACTTTTTTTTTTTTTTTTTTTGGGTCACACTCAGTGATGGTCAGGTGTGGCCTACAACTTTTCTGCCCCTACAACTTTTCTGTTATATTGGAATTATTTCACAGCAAATACTTGCTAAAAAATCAGTCAACATAAGGAAATAATACTATTACTATGAATTATAGTGGGCACAGAGGAGATGATGGTATATTATGAGTGAGGGTAAAACATTCAGTATCAAGGGAGGCAATTAATACTTGCTCCAACGCCGCATGTGAGACATTGCAAGGGCCTGTTTAACATCAGTTCAGGGCCATCATGAGAAGAAATAAAAGCCTGACATCCTGATTTGCATTTCCCTGATACAGTCATGACAGACACTTGTCATATGCCTACTGGCCACCACAATGTCGCTTCTACAAGCATCTGTTCATTTCCCTTTTCCATTTTTGAATTGGGTCATTGGTTGGTTGTGAGGGTTTTATATCACTGTATCACTGTATCACTGTCTTCTTGTTCATCATCGTTTGTTCTCGAGAGGGCACCAGTAACATCTCCATATGTCCTGCCTCATGCTAGTAGAACCCAAGGGCATCTGCTTGCTCTAGGAACATAAAGAGCCTCAAACCATTCCATCAGGTCATGGGAATGAGGTCTATAATTGTTACTGGTATTTGGCATATCCAATATGACACAGGTAGCTTGCCAGGCTCTGCTGTGTGGGTGGCATACTCTTGTAGTCACCTCCTGATCTCCAGCATTTATTGATGAGCTGTTGATGAGAGTTTTATATATCTTGGATATTAGCCCTTTTGGCATATTAAATATTTTTACATCACTAGGACCAATTTTTTAATTTTAGTCTCAAGTTTCTTTGTCACATAAAAGTCATTTGATTTAACATAGTCATTTTTGTTTTTATTTATGTGTTGGAAAAAATATAACATTCACCAATGAAGTCAGATCACTGAAGACTCCCTCCTAGATTCTTAACCTGGAGGTTCTGCTTATATTATCCTCAAGAACATTAGTTTAGGAATTCTAGTCTGACCTTGAGGAATCTAGTCCACTTCCAAATTAGTCTTTGTGAGTAGTGATGCGATTTGGATCCAGATTCATACAAAACCATGTGGTTAATCAGTTTTCCTGATACATTTTGTTGAAGAAGCTTTTTTTGCTTCCGCTCCTTTGTCACGGATGAACTGTTCATTAACATTTATGACCAGGGAAATGACAATGAGATATAGTCTGATGCTGGTGAGAATGGCATTATCCAAAAGACTAGGAACAGGTGGTATTGGTAGAAATGTGGCTGAAAAGGAAGTCGTATCCCCTATTTGTGTACTGTCATCTCATTCAGCCTCTGGAAAAAAATTCTCAGAACACTAAGAACAGGATCCATGTGACTCAGAGATTCTGCTTCTTGGCAACCCAGGAGCCCAGGAACACTATCTCAAAAGATGTGTGCACACTTATGTGCATTTTAATTGGTTAGTACAATTAGGCTTGTCTACACACAGGGCTCTGACCTGTGGGCCCTGGATGGTTGATGGTCTGACATAGAAAAGTCTGGGCCCCTGGGATAAACCAAGAGCCATGGCAGAGCCAGGCAAGATACACCCATGGTGTATTTGATATGCCAAAAACAGTAACAATGATGCACCTCATTCCCAATAATGGAGACGTTACTGGCACCTGCTTGAGCAAATCAATGAACAACAGGAAGACAAGTGACAAGTGACAAGTACAATTAGTACAATACCTAGGACATGGACACAACCCAAATGTCCAATGACTACAAAATGGATAAAGAAGCTGCTGCATCCGCCCACAATGGAATTCTGTGAAGCAATGAAAAAAAATGAAATCCTGCAGTTTGCTGTAACTTGGATGAATTGAGAGTATTGTGTTAAGAGAAATCAGACAGAGAGAAAGTCTAATACTGGATGGCCTCCCTCATGTGTGGTATCCAGAGAAAGAAAATGAGGGAATAGGCAGTATATAACTGGGCCCCGGCTTACAAACAGATTATGAAGCAAGGGGAGAGGGTGAATTAACATTAATATTGGTGGTAGGCCCTGGGTAGTTTGGTGATGGCGATAGGTAGTAACCATAAAAACATAAATGTGAGCACTATTATAAATATGTGAATATGTGGTTTAAATTGCACTAAACAAATAAAAGCCTGTTAAGTAAAAAGGGTATGAATAGGTACCTGAATTGGGGCGGACTAGATCAGGGTGGCAGCTTTTTGATCTACTTTTTGTTATTCTTAATTGTTTTCTCTCCTCATGTGCAAATTTGATAAAAAATCACAATGGTGGTCTAGCAAAGGATGCATTCTTCAACCATGGTTCTGGCATGAGTAATTAAAAAGTAAAAAGGTAACACATGGAGGAAAAAGTTTGGGGAAAAGAACAGGTGTATACTCTCACTGGAAGGAGAGTTCAGTATCTCCAGAATAAAACCTGGCAGTACACCAGAATCCAAAATGTGTTTTCTCTTCTCATTCCCAGCAAAATGCTCAGAAGGCATCCTCAGGTGAGAAACACATATGGTGAGAAGAGAGAGACACAGTTATTCCCCCTGCAGCTGTTTGTGAGCACAATAACAATGAACTTCAGTTGTCACTGCCAAACCATTCTTTAGATTAACTTACATCACCTCCGTGATGCAACTTTGAAATTAGTATTTTAAAGACTATTTGAGTAACCATTAATCTGAAGTCTTTATTTAAATCGATTTCATCTTAGGCTGCACAATGTTTTTGTCTGTGGTGTTTGGTGGGGATACAATACTGCCTTTTAAAAACAGTGCTTTCATAATTTAGAAGACTGGAATTGAAAGCAACATTTTTATTACAATGGAAAATGTAAATAGCTTTTATCTTTCATGTGATGAAGTATATGTATAATTATTTGTCTTTGTATCTATGCTGTGTGATTTAATCTAAAAGCTGTAACATACAACTACTTGTTGACCGTAAAGAAGAATAATTCTTCAGATAAGAAAGCTCTGGTGCTTAATGTGTTGTGCTGAGTGAAGTCAACTGGGATAAGGCAGACATGAAATGATTTCTCATATATGGAGGATAAAAACTGTATTATGGTTAAAGACAGCAGAATCTGAGAACTTGTTTATAGAACTGAGCTTACCAAGATTGACGGGGTGGTGAGTGGGAGGAGACCTTGGAAAATGTGGATGGTATGGTGTTGGAACATTGCATGTATAAAACCATATCATGAATAGTATTGTAACTCAGGTTCCTCAAATTCAGGAAAGAAAAAAGAAAGCGCTAGTGTTAAGGACAAAGGTTAGAATGGGGTAGAATACAAAGCAGCAAGGATCAATAAATTGCTGCAAATATCTTTTCAGACCTCCCCGTGTAGTCAATGGTAGTGAATGGGAGACATTGCTGTGTCCATAGAGGCATCACTTTTGAGAAGAAGTGGACTTGTTTGTCTTCTAGCCAAACCATCTGACTCAAAACCAGGGGCTTTGGGTTTTATGATTCTTCCAGAACCGGATTCCAAGGAGTTACTGCCTCTAGCACTTCATCGTGTTTCCTCCTCTTCTCACTCCCCATTCTGCTACATAATCTGCTACATAACCTAGTTTCCACACAAGCTTGTGTGTGCGTTTCTATGTCCCAGGCCCAGGAATAGAGAAGGTTTTTGTGATTGAACAGAACAGATGTGCCCTTTCCTTCATGGAACTCATGGTCTTCTGAAAGAGATCTGCAGAGCACACCAGCCAGGAAGTGGAAAATTAAAATAAACAAAAGTGGGACTAAGCAAGCACAGTGGTTAGAAATATCAGGAAGGTCTTGGGGCCTATGGTGCTCCTTCTCCTTCCTTCTTTCTTTTCTTTCAGTTACACTGACCTCTCTACTGTTCTTGAACCCCTCCCAGCTGCAGAGTGACTCCCCAGGCTCCTCCCTCTGTCCTGAGTGAGCAGCAGCTGTTTATTATAGTTATATTTATGTTATAGTTATATCTTTGTTCCAATGCCCCCTTTCAGAGGAACTTTATTTCAGTGATACTACCCAAAAATATCCCCCATCATACTCATGTCCTGCTTTTCTTTGGTCATAGACTTTAGTTTAGTGCTTTCTATATATATATATATATATATATATATATATATATATATATATATAGTGTGTATATATGCATATGTATATATATCTGTATATATATGTCTACACACACACAAATATATATATATGTATATATATATGTATCTTTCTTTTGGGCATTATGGTTTGTAATACAGGTAATGAAAGTTTATCATATGTTGCTTGGCCTATTTGTAGCACTGAGTTTTTGTCCAGAGTGATCACTTCCCTCCTATCTTTGCCACAGTGCTCCTTTTCCCTACCCTAGCTGCGTGGCAAGCTTAACCTCATGGTCCTTGTTTACACTGTCCTTGGGTATTTGTCTCATATTTTTTGTATCCCACAAATAAGTCCAGTATTTCTTTGTCTGTCCCTCTCCCACTGACTCATTTCACTCAGTATGATACTTTTCATGACTTAGTTTTACCTGGTGACTGCATATTATTCCATTGTGTAGATGTACCATAGTTTCTTTATCCAGTGATCTGTTCTTGGGCACTTGGGTTGTTTCCAGATTTGACTCTTGTGAAGTGTTGTAAACGAACATAGACGTGCAAGTGGTTTTTCTGCGGTATATTTTATTATCAAGTATGCATGCATTTGTTGAGGTGCTACTTTATGCCAGGCTGGCATTGTAATAGTTGTTGAGCTTATGGAGATGCATGAATGAAGTTCTCAATCTCCTAAAACTTTGACTCTACTTCCAGAAAAGTGGATATCAAATCAATTAGGGCATATTTTCTGGCAGGATGGAAAAAAATGAGTGTGAAAAGGAGGAGTCAGAGTCTCAGAGTTGATGACATCTAAGCTGAAGCCTGGGTCAAGGGAGGACTGGAGCCCTAAAGACATCCAGAGAAAGAGTTATTGGAGGGGAGGGGAGGTAGACGTGACCAGACAGTGAGCAGGGGAGGGCTGCGTGTTTGGGAGGCTCGGTTACAACATCGAGTATATCTGAACAAAAGGAACAAGGAACAGCAGGCAGGGCAAAAGAGGATTCAGAGCTCAGAGCTATGGAAAGGACTTTGAATTCATCGAGACAGGATAAGAAAAAACATAGCAGGGGATTTAAAACTATTTTTAAACTCGACTTTATTAAGATTTAATTTGCACAACAATCAAAGGCTCCCATTTTCATTATCTACCCGGTGAGTTTTGGATGATGTTATCTCTGTTTCTCCCTCTCAAGTCCGGACAGTATTTCCACCATACTAGGCAGTTCCTGCATACTAGGTTGCATCTAATTTCCCTGCACCCCAGGCAACCACTGATCTGCCTCCGTCAGCACAGATTCATTCTGAGTTCTTTGATCTTCAGATAAATAGGTTTACATAGTTTTTAGTTGTTTGTGTCTGTATTCTTTCACTCAACCTAATGTTTTTGAAATTCATCTATGTTGTGTATGTTAGTGCTTTGTACTTTTTATTGCTTGGGGTTTTTGTTATGTTGATGTAATATGTTTTTCTATCCATCTGTTGATAGATATTGGGGTTGTTCCTAACTTTTGGATTTTATGAATAATGCTGCTGTGAACTTTCATGGATAGGTCTTTAATGAACATATGTTTTCATTTATTTTAGGTAAGCACCTAAGAGTGGAATTGCTGAGCCATATGGTAAGTGTAGGTTTAATGTATAAGAAATTGCCAAACTGATTTCCAAAGCACATTGGCAAACCAAATTCCAAAGCATTCTGTGCCCAGAAAATTATAAACATGAGAGAAGGGAGCTAGGTGCTAACCTGAGAAACAAATACTGATACTTACATTTTAAAAATATCACTACGGCTACTATGAGGAGAGTTGACTGTGTAGGACTAGGAATAGAAATTGTGGAACTTCTGTAGAATGGGTTTGGAGAAGCACTTTTTGTGGGTCATTAACACAGAGAGAAGTCAACAAACTTGTCCAAAGTAGCACAGCTAGTAAGCAGAGAAATCATCCCCATCCTTGTCTATCTTGAGAGTCCAGGTCATGTGGGCTATGCAGTACAATTTTAATAATCAGATTAATTTTAATAATTTTTAACATACAATTGTAGACTTTTAATTTTAATAATCATATCAGAAAATAAATATTCTGAATTTTAGGTCACTTGTCACTTGTCTTCCCGTTGTTCATCGATTTGCTTGAGTGGACAGCAGTAACATCTCCATACATCCTGTCATGTGCTACTGTAGCCCAAGGTCATCTGCTCACTCCAAGAACACGAAGAGCCTCAAACCATTCCTTCAGCTATGGGAATGAGGTCTAAAACTATTACTGGTTTTGGGCATATCAAATACGACACGGCAGCTTGCCAGGCTCTACCGTGTTTGTGGTATACTCTCAGTAGTAGGCTCTCATCTTGCACTTACTGGTGAAATGAGGAGAGATTAGCTTTTCTGTTGGGTGGAGATCTGATGAGCTGTGGAGTCTGGATGTTGAAAATGGCGACCCTCGTGGTGTGAGGGTTCCTCTGGCTTCTTGTGAGGCTCTGCTTGGATGGTGGGCCAGGGCTAGAACCTACCTTCCCTCCCTGGGTGCCTCATGATCAGCTGAGCACGGGGAGAGCCGGTAGCAGTTCTGCCCCATGTATCTGAGTCTCTGGATCAGGCATACCTGGGCTTGAAATAGGCTTTGCTGTAGAGCTTCTTGTGCAGTCTGTCATCCCATTAGCCTTGCAAAAAGCCAGAGGAACCCCACACCATGAGGGGCCGCTTTCAACATCTGGACTCGACTCCACAGCTCATCAGAGCTTTTACCCAACAGAAAAGTCGATCTCAAGCCCTGCTCGTCAGAGTCCCACCCTGAATTTTAGGGTACAGGTATACAATATAAAAATTATGACTTTCATTCTTTCTAATTTAAGGCATTGTTTTAAGTACATATACACACATAAATGTTTCTTATTTTTAGGTATAGTTTAATTTCTTGTGTGTCCTAAATTTAAGCATTGTGTGTCTATTTAAGAAATGACAATTATTGTAGCACTTTGAGCTGAAATAAATTACATTAGAATAGGCATGCTCACAGGGCAGAAACCCAGAGGTTGTGTTTATCTGTCTCAATGTCCTTTCCCACTGGGGGTCTAATTCTGACTCCTGCTTGTGGGCTGGTGTTGCCATATAGTAAAGATTGAAAGTTGACTTCAAAATCGTGCCTTCACGGTGTCCTAACAGCCTTGCTTAGAGATCCCACAGACTTTCACCTCTCATTTATACCTACAGGATCTGGCTCTGAGCAGGACCCACAAAGTAGTAGAGGTTCTTCTGAATTCACCTGATTTCTTTTCCTCCTGTGAACACAGTGAGATTCCACTTTCAAACTTTTCTTAGAACCAGGAGACTCTGATCTATCCCAGTGAATGTGGGCAGAAGTGGTGCAAGCTGTACTCTGACCAGCCCATACAATCCCTCCTATGCCATCCTCTGGGAAACCAGCTAAACAAAGGTGGGAGAATTCCTAGGATCCACACGATGAAGGAGGCATGAGTCTCTTTGATGATGGGGAGTCGCTCCTTCCACCTCCCCTTGTATTCCATGAAAAGGAAACTCTCTTGCTTTTAGTTGCTGGGTTGCTGGAATTGCTTCTTGCTGTCAGTCCTCCCAGACCAACAGCCCTAATATGCTCCCCGTGGCTAGAAATCATGCTTTTCCCACATTGTTTTGGACTCATTATGCAACTTCTGACTTTCAATGCATTCCTGCTCCACTCAGTGTTCACAGGACACAGTGATGGCAAGATCTTGGATGTCAACTTTTAATCTTATTCCCAAGTTCTTTTTTGGAACTTAGTTATTGTTCTGCAAAGAACAAAGAGATTACTTTGCTGCTCCTTAATGGAAGGAACCCTGGGACAAGAAAAAAGAAAACACTTGATCTTTATTGCCTTTTTATATAAAAAAAATGATTGGAATTCTGCAAACTCTTTCAAAAAATAGATTTTTAAGTATAACTCTCCATGTCAGCTCATGCTTTCAGTTTTTGGGAGGGTGAGGACTTCCTACTATTGATGGTTGCATCTTAGACACTCTACATGGAGCCTTGGCATGAGATATACAGCTCTGAAGTAGACAAGACCTGGATGAAAAGCCTCTTTGTTGCTCCTGAACCGGTGTCTTTATTTCTCCAAGTGACGTTCTTTATTATAATGCAGCATTATATGAGGGCCTGACTCCCAGTGTTGCTGGAAGAGCTGCAGGAGATCCTGGGTGCCAACGTGGCTTAGCACAGAGCCTGACACAGAACAACTGCTTGATAAATGCGAGCTATCGCAATTAGGCACTGAGTAAATGTTTTTTGAATGCCTGCTGAACTGGACAGCCAAGTCCTGTTCAAAATAGAACAAAAAATATAACCTGCAAATACCCACACATCCTGAATTAGTGCTGTCTCGCTTAGTTTGTCTGAATTTAGTTTGATGGTAATACAATCAAGCAGTTACAAAACAATACTGCAGAGGTTTCTCCCATGCTCTGTACTTTTCATCCTATTTGGCATTTATTGATAGCCACTTAGAAAGAATGTTTATTTCCTATATAATTGTATTTTTGCAAGTGAACAAAGGGTGGGGGAGAGATAGCTTGATGAGGAAATTTTATTAAGAGATTATTTAATGTTATTGATATGCTGTACCAAGAGTCAAGGAAATGTGCCAATCGATAGATGCCCACATCAATGTTTAATCTACTTTTAGCCCTTTGCTGGAGTATTTAATTAGCTTGTGATTTGCAAAATTGCATGGAGTATACAAGGCAATGAATGTTCTGGAACTAAAGACAGAAGTGATTATTTTTCTTTCAGCAGCTTATGGAAAAGAAGGGCTGGAAAATGCAGTGAGGCAGTGCAGAGAGATTAAAATAGGCAGGGGGTGGGGTGGGAAGGCAGCAGGAGCTAAATGTCACGGTCCCTCCATGGGGTTGGTTGTGGTCCCCCATTTGTAAATGAGTAAATACTTGTGTATTGTGAGATTCAAAAGCAGTGGGGTCATGTCTGTACAGTGAATCACCTCCTTCTGCTTTGTCAGTCATGATCCCCAGAAAGGCCCTGAGCCCCTATTTTATCCACCATCACCCCAGGAACAGGAGTGGCAAAAGAGCTAAAATAGCCGTTATATGGTTCAGATAATGAATCACAAAGATGACAACATTCTGACTTGTGGCTTGTAAGTCTAATGGGGTGTAGGAAATAGGGCTTAGTGAGGGAGTATACTGAAATCCAGGTTACCAGTTCGCTGAAGCTGAAATAGGGGAGGGGACCCCTGGGAAAATTGTTCTGATTGGGATGATATCAACAGTCTTCCAGGTGGGAGGGCAGGGGAATGGGTTAAGGAAAGCAAAGAGACAGAGAGGAGAGCATACGTCTGGGAAATACATGGCTGAGGTAGCATTTTTGGAGATAGAGACTGGGCCAGGCATGTAGCAGTCTCCAGAATCTGGAAAAGAGCAGAGACAGGTTGGCCCTGGAGCCTCTAAGAAGACACTCAGCCCTGCTGGCCCAGGCATTTGCTCTCATCTTGGGGAGGACATGTCAGGCTTCTCACTCAAGACATTTAATTTCTGTATTGGTGATCATGTTTAAAACTAAGTTTGGTAATTTGTCACAGCCCTATACAGTTGGCTATAATTGAAAACTCTAAGAGGACCTCTTTCATGCAGGTCTGCATGTCTCTGCTGCTGATTGCGTTCTTCCTGCCAATTTTCCCATCTCTCACAAGGAAAATCTTAAATCTGACAGACTTCTCTCCTCAGACAGAGGGGTGCCATGTTGGTTTGGGGAGGTAGATTGGCTGTTGGAGCAAAGGCCCTAATGCCTGGTGCTTGTTTCTGCTCTCTGTGTGTGATCCAAAGGAAGGCATTCAATGTAGTCCTGCCTGGGATGACTCCCAATCCTGCACTGATCAGCTCTGAGTTCTTGGAGAAGGTCATTGAGGACTCTCAGTGTAGCTTTCCTCATCAGGAAAAGGATAAAAGGCCTTATAGGGCAAAATGATATTTTGCCTAGAAGCTGCGTCCCAGGTCTATAGAAAATGCTTAACCACTGGCAGTCATTCACTTAAGTTTGAATTTCAGTTATTTGAATTGCTTTATCTAAATCTGTTTCTTCCTGACCTCCAGTAACTAGCATATGCTTAGCACCAAACTGTTTTTTTGAGTTGCTTTTCTGTGAGGAAACAAACTTGGGGCCTCAGTCATGCCACATCTCTGACCCCTAAGTAAAATTTAAGAAATGGATGAATGATAGATGAAATGGATGGATGATAGATGAAAGAGAGAAAAGATGGATGGAAAAGAAGAATGAGTGGATGGAAGGGCTGATTGATGAATGCCTGAATTAATGATAGAGCAGTGGTTGATGGATCAATGAATGATGGATAATGGATGGATTGATTAAAAGATAGTTGCATGGATACATGGATGATGGATGGTAGATGTGCTTACCAAGATGCCTGTCTCCTATGCCTGGGGCCTTTTATGCCCCTGGAACCCTGGATTTGGGCTTTTCTCCCATGGGAACCTCAGCACCCTTTTCTTATCCCTGGCCTGTTGTTCTCTAGCTGTCCCTTTGTCTAAGGTATGACATTAAGAGTGCCAGTGCCATCCATTCTAATACCCCCATGGAGAGTTACCTTGTTCCTACATTGCTTTCCATAGAGAAGAATTTATAGTGGGGGCCAGGGCAAGGAAAATCTCTCTGGAGATTTTCACTTACCCTTGCCCACATCTTCCACATCCCCTTCCCTGTCCCTGTCCATCAGTATGCTAGGTAGCCTCTAATCTTCCTGCTATGTCACCTGGGTTCTTCTCTTGCTTCCTTTGAGCCAGACTCAGGGAGCAGGTCTGGGGAGATGCACCTTCCACTTGGCTTTGCTGATGGCAGGCTCCCAGGTGCTTTAGGAACTGATCTCTCTGCTGGCTCCTTGCTTCTCCTGGCTGGTTCCTGGCTTCTTGTTTTCCTTGCTGTGCTACTGAAGTCTGATCATGGGTGTTGGGGAACACTGCTGGGGTCCCCGACAGTGTCAGGACAGAGGTTCTCTTCTACCTCTGAGGACGCCAGGGAAACGGATGAAGACTCACGAGTTCAGTGCAGTTCCAAAAAAGGCTTTTAATAGTACAAAAGCTCTTCCACAGCACTCCAATATAATGAACAAACTCTAGCTCTGGTCTGCATTTAGACCATACAAAAGAGCCTAAGTCTCCCACCAAAGAGAGAGGATCTCACCGGAGCTGAGTCCTACCCAGAAGAAGGAGCAATAGGCCAAAGAGCAAAAAGCCAAAAGCAAAAGCCAAAAGCCAAAAGCTGCAGGAGCCAAAAGCCAAAGCAAAAAGGCTAGGAGCAAAATGCCAAAGGGGCCTCAAGTCAGTACCCTTATATACACCAAAATAATCCAGGGAGGGTCGTGTCAACAAAGAACTCTAAACAGAGTTTTGTGCCACACCCTGTTAAACAAAGGTTATGCCAAAGACTAATCCGAGATTATCTCTTATGTAAAACACTGGAAAGAGAGAGGGGCTGGTATAAAGTATTACATCTTAACTTCATGAGCTTCATGAAGGTCCTTCTTATTATTATCTGCACCAGGGTGATTCTGAGTACCTTGTTCTCTTGTACTGAAAAGGTCACATTTGCCTGCTTAGAGCAAACTAGCATGATCCTTCCTATAGTCTTCCTATAGTCTCAACATAGCCAGGATGGTAGTCTCCTGGTAAATTCTAACTGTCCCACATTGGGTGCAGTGGGTATAAAGAGGAGCTGTGCCCTATCTAGAAAACATAGAGTCTTAGTAGTTGTAGAAGTCAGAAGTTATTCAATCAAGGTGACTTCTGTAACTGCCACACCCTCTAGCAGTGTTTACATAGAAGAGAGGTCTCATTGGAATGAACCTTGGCTTAAATAGATTAAGCTGTGAGTGGGCAAAACAACAAAACTCCCTGAATAGCTAAACCTGTCCTCCAACAATGGGCTCCCAAGAAACAGTCCTATTGTTTCTTCCTGAAAAGAATTGAGCCATTCTGTTCCTAGCTGATGCTTGCCACAGTACACAGATTAATCCACTCCTTTTTCCAGTGAGTGCATTTATCATCGGGAAGTGGTCTGGGGTAGAAAATACTTATTATAGGGTGCCAGGTTCTCTGCTCGATGGAAACAGTGTTGAAGCATCAGTCAGTGGCCTCTCATGGGGGATCTGGAGACTGGGCCAGGCCAGGTTGATGTTTGCACCAGCTCTGATCAGGGTCTTTCTTTTGGCTGCCTCTACAGCATGACTGGAAGGGCAAGTGAAGTCACTGTTGCTGACTCCACCTGAGAAATACCTGAAGGCAATTAACTCTACCTATCAGATCAGGCCCTGAGTATTGACTTGGAAATTGGCCTCACTGGCCTCAGTGGTGAGTCTATTGGGATAACATCCAGATAAAGAATGGCTACTGGGGAAGAACTTCTGGCAAGGTAGTAGGCAATGATATTCAGCTAGGATATAGGCAAGGCTTTGGGCAAGAATTTTTTTGTTTGCAGAAATCCCAATGACCTCTTTATATATACTGAATTGGGCCACATTCTAGCATGAACTCTGATCCTACCCATCTCTTGAGTGTTCTCCACCTGCCCAGGTCTGCCTCTGCCAGACACTTTGCTAAACAGGGAACTAGCAGGATGAACCTTAGTCGTCCTTCTGCTCAGACTGAGCATTCATTGAACAGGATCTTGCTTTACAGTTCACGGCTCAATGTGCTTGAAGGGAAATTTGGGTCATGTTCCCAAACCTCACCTACTCTGCACATCAAGGAGGGCTTCAAGGAAGAGATGAGCAGTGTCTTGAGGAAGGATAGGACTGTGTTAAGAAAGGTAGGTATGGGGACTGGAGTGATAGAACAGTGTGGAGGGCATTTGCCTTGTACACGACTAACCCTGGTTTGTTCCCAGGCATCCCATATGGTCCCCGAGCACTACCAGGAGTAATTCCTGGGTGCAGAGCCAGGAGTAACCCCTGAGCATCGCCAAGTGTTACCACTCCCCCAAAAATAAAGGCAGTGTGGTGGTAGAGATGCTAGGAATCATCTATGCAAAAAGACCAAGGGATTGAAGTTGGCAGGCAACCTTTGGATGCCCCAGGGATGGCTCGCTGGCAAAAAATACCCATCTTGCAAACATAAGGCATTGAGTTCAATTCCCAATGCTGGCCACCAGTGCCAAGTACAGTCCAAGAAGCTCTCCTGTTCACAATCCCTGGCAACATTACAGACTGTGATTTCTGGAACACAGCTTGGCATGTGTGATAATTGCAAGGAAAGTGCATGATGCTAGCAGACTCTTGTATGAGCACTGACATGCTCCTCCAGAGAGCTCTGCAATCAGGATATGTGTGTGAGCAATTCGACTGAATTGAGTACAATCCCCAGGGGCTTGCAAACAAGCACCACAACTAAAGTGCAACATCTGGTACAAGCACAACAGCCAACCCAACCAAAGGAAGGGAAGGGAGAAGTAAGAACTAGCATACAAAGCCTTGGGCCACAGGGGCAACTGTTTAACACAAACCCAGAGGACAAGGTAAGGACATAACTGGGAGAAAAGCGGGGCAGGAAAAATATTCTCCCACTCCCCTCTCAAGATTCTTGACTGAGCCAGCCCTGTACTAAAAGAAAGAATTACAGGAGAAAATAGAAAAGCAGTTTAATAATGTGTGCATGAGAGAGACCAAGAACACTGAGAAGGCCTAAGCTGTCACCTAAAGACAAAAGGGAAGGACAGTGATGGAAGGTTCCAGAAAACGCAGGTAAATCAAGGTGTGTCTCTTATCCAGACTTCAGTTCCAGCCAGAGAGGGGAGTTTCTAAAGATCCCATCACTCTTCTCTTCCTGGTAAAAGGAATATTCACTTAGACTGGAAATTGCTCTGTAAATGTCAGTGTCTTACAAAAGGGTGACTTTCTCTCAGAAACTCTCAGATTCCAGAGTTTCTCCTTTGCTGATACTTAAAAACTAACCCACCTGAAATATTCCTCATGCCAAGAGGTATATTTTGGGGGTGACACTCTCTGCTACACTTGAGAAGTGAATAAGATAATGTAAGTGAACGACCTAACACAACGCTTTGCTATAAAGTAGGTGCCTAAAATATTTTATTTCCTATAATAATTGGGATTATTGGTTGTAAGCGACAGAAAGCCATCTGTAACAGCCAGGGCCTCAGCTGGAAGCAGATGGAGCACTCAATCTGGGTAATAAGAGTAGAGTTTAAAAAAGGAATTATTTGCAAAAAGTGTGAAGCAGCTATAATGGAAACCGCAGGGAACAGGTCTCCACTCAGGGGAGCAGAAACAAAACTCACCTGAAAAGGTTGAGCACTGAACTCAGGACTGGCACATGCCTCTGAGCTTGGGCTCTGGGAATGACAAGATTATTTACTCACTCTAGTTCTTTTCCCCAAAACCCTACTGAAGGGAGGTGATAGGTACGCTGAACCCCGATCTTCTTTTTAGATACATACCACTGGGGAATATTTTAGAGGACCAGCCCACAGAGGAATCACTTCATGTCCCTCGCCTGACCCTTTGCAAGCTGCCCTTTGCCCTTTCTTTTTCTTTTTTTTTTTTTGAGTCACACCCAGCGATGCTCAGGAGTTACTCCTGGCTCTGCACTCAGGAATTAAGCCTGGCAGTGCTCGGGGATCATATGGGATTCTGGGGATTGAACCCAGCTCGGCTGCGTGCAAAGCAAACCCCTACCCACTGGACTATCGCTCTGCCCCCTTTCTAAACAAAAGCTCTCCTGGTTTTCTGTACGAGCAACTTCTTGTGAGTTCAGCAAGACGGTTCTCTAGAACATGAGCCCATCATCTTCCAGCCTGCTCTCTGGCTTCTAATAAAGCCTTCTCTGTGGTTATAGTAACAATGGAAAGAGCTATTTTTGTCTGGGGGGGAGTGAAAATAGAGGGTCTGCAACTGTGTTGGAGGTGACCCTCCCTATCCTGAATGCTGCAGTCAAGGCATCAGAGATTGATGCTTAGCTGACTTTTCTCTCTAGTTTCCTTCCAGTCTCATGCCTGCATGCACAGTTGGACAAATCCTGTTGGAAACTAGAAGCCCCTGGACCCCAGGAAGCAGAGAGCAGAAGTCAACATTCCAGAAGAAAGCCCAGGTGGGACGGGGTGTGTGTGGCTCCAGATGGCACACAGAACAGGGAAGGGCAGCCTACCAGCCCAAATTGAATTCAACCAAAGTGATTCCATCAGCTTATGGGAATGCAGTTTGCTTCAGGCAAGACTGACTTCAAAGCTTCTCATAGCCCTGCTTTCCTAAGAAATGGTTAGACTTTTTTCAAGACCCTATAAGAAGTTTGGATACCCAGGTGATACCTATATTCAACCAGGTTATTAACCCAAGTGTAGAGAGGAGGGATCTACCCCCAAGTTCCATCAACAGTCCATGTCCATATGGGTCTCACTTAAATCTTCTGACTCTTCCTTTTTAAAATGAAAGACACAGTAACTCCTTAACCCAGTGTGGAAAGGGGCATTTTAGAGAAATGATCGTAATTATGGAGTCATGCTTCTTGGACTTAAATCACATTTTCCAGATCAGCCATTTAAATAGTGTGGCATCCTTGGCCATACAGATTTTTCACATCAGTAAGGTGCGGTAACAGCAAATCAAAGCAGATTAGGTGAAATAACGTATGAGAATTCTGAGCGGAATCCAAAGTCTAGCTCTCAAAGCATAGTGTTTGATAAATGTCAGTTGGTGCTTTGTTGGTATTTTGCTTAGACTCTATTCATGTGGGGGAAAGAATAGGAATGTTCTAGCTTCCCTGCAGGACACTCCCCATCTTAGGCTCCATGTCAATTTCTCTAGTCCTGGGAGAGGATGATGAGGTTGATTAATGTTATTACCCTTGTCCGTGCCATCCTCTTCTGTGAGAACATTTCCTCTGATCACAGCTTTCCCTTGTTGTGCAGAAGCTTCTCAGTGTTTGTTTCTCTTGCCTTGTGCATGACAGGTAGCTGCAGCCCCTGATGGAACCCTCAATTTCAGTGTTTCGTGTTGTGGTGTTTTCCTGAGAGAGTCTGATGAGAACCCTGGAGAGCATGACGGGTGTGTTAGCATTTGTCTGTGGTGGCATATAGGCTCACAGTTCTCCCTCCCACCCACCCACCAACCTCCTTTACCCAGAAATGGGCATGCCAACAAGAAGGGGAAGTTCTCTCTTTTATTTTCTTTGGCTTTGTGAAAGAACCAATTGCCCATGAAATCAAATAAAGGTGAAATACATATTAAAGTCTGCTAAAATCAGTTAAATAAAAAAACAGAGTTCCCAAGTAAAGCAAGTCCATGCCTCTGAGATTTATAATCATATTACGTTGCTCGTAGTTCAGTAACAAAAACAACAACAACAAAATGTGTGCGAGTTTAAAATATGATGCCAGGCAGTATAGTGTAGTGTAAACACATTTAAGCCAATATGAGGTCACCCCATTCCAGTCTGCTCCCATCCCACCACACCTTGCCATGAGATTGTAACTCTCACCCCTCAACTCCATGTGACAGAGAGGTATCAGACGTGCTCTAGAGATGCCCAGCGTCTACATGTTTTTGTTTCTACTATTGTATGTGGTTCTTGAGGATGCCCACTTGGTTTTCCTCTCTTGACATGATGGATAGAACCAACTGAAGTCCAATCCCACATCCTTTGGGTCTCAATGCCTGCTGCTTGCCATGAGGTGCTGACTCCCAACTGTCCCAGCACAAGGATGCATGGGGCTAGGCTTGCTTACCCTTAAAGGTCCATGCACAGGATTCTCTCCAGCTTAAGCCTCCCAGGCAAACAGTGTCAGCCTCAACCTTTGCTCAGGGATAAAGCATATGAGTCTCAGGTTCGGGACAGTAGTGTACCAGACCAGGCCAAGTATGGATGGAATAATGCCACAGAGGGGTACCATCCCTGCAAGATAGTTGAATGCTAGTAATTGAATGCTGGTAACTGGATTTGATTAGACTGAGACTAATCAAATTAGTCTGGTCTGACTAATTTGACTGGAGTCGGTTTGACCCACACTCGGTGTCACTAGAGCTAGGGGAGACTCAGCCTTCTGGGTCCCTGGACCTTGACTAGTCTTTCTTGGAGATCTGGGTGATGGCACCAGATATTGAATATTGTTGGAGATGCTGGTTCTCTCCTATTCAAGGGAATCCTTCAAATCTTGTTCCTTCTCCCACATTCTACTCACCTTTCTCACAGAATCCTTGTTACCATTGCTACAACAAATGATTCAAGACAGGATGGATTTTAAACCAAAGTACATTTCTGACAGCTCTGATGTTAAATTTCAAAAAATAGAAATATAAGGTGCTGGTAGATTCAGTGTCTCGTGAGAACCTGTTTCCTAGACCACAGATGCCCAAGGTCTCACCATTAACAGGGTCCTGAGAGAACCAGAGGGCTTTCTCTTTGAAAGGGAGACCCCTCCAATTCCTAGAGCACCACTTTCAAGATCCAATCTCCAACTCCACCAATACTACACTTTGGTATTGACTGAACTCGAAGGAACACAAATAATCTGTCCTCTACATGGAAATGAAAAATGTCCCTTTTCCATCCCAGATGGAAATGGATAAATAGAAGTTCCCACAGTGAAACGATACAGCTCATGGAGCAGGATGTGAAGGAATCCGGTCACAAGGGGCAAACACTGATTCTATTTCTGTGAGATTCAAGAGTAGGTGAGTGTCCCCCTGCACTATGGGCTGACCTTTCTCCACAGACAGGTGAGGTACTGTCTGCCACCTGCATCTGGGCAGGCCTGTGGCTGTGGGAGAAGGCAGCTGCTAGACTTTGAGACTGGTTATATCAACCATGAAACTTCCACAGGCTGCACTCTCACAGGACACTCACCCGTGGACCCCTCATGCAAGGAGTTTGACTCTGGAACTGCACACCAACAGGTCCCCATGATGTGCCTCTGTCACCTTTGTCTCTATCCCACCCCTAAGCTCCACACTGGCATTTGGGCTACAGATTAGGGTCCTGATGTGGAAACTTTCCTGATGTGGTTGCCAGAGCTGTGCTCTGTGCAGTTGACTGATTCATTCATACTCACCCAGGTCTTCCACTTAAAGGACAAATGATTGTGTATCTCCTTGGAGCCAGAGAGAAAAGCTATCTAGAGATAGGGGTAGAGGAGAGATTAAGGTAGGGAGAGAGACAGATTCATGTCTCTCTATAGAGAAATGTACCTCTCTATATAAGGAGATGAATATATCAGTGTGTTTATATTTTTCATGCATCCAATATATGCATATTTGTGGGGTGTACATCTAATAAGTGTATAAATATCCATATATGTGCATACATTCACATATTCATTTATACATATGTGTATAAGACAAATACAGTGCATAGAACTGAGCATTAAAGACAAGCAAAAAAAATGCATATGATGGCTTCCACGTGTATGTAATGCAACCCACAATGTGTAGGAGAAGGAAGGGAGAGAGAGGGAGAAAGAAAAGAGATAAAGGACCTGCCCTTTAGGCAGGCTATGGGAGGGGGTAGGGATTGGGGACAGTGGTGGTGGGAAATGGGCACTGGTGAATGCGGGTGCTGGAACACTATGTGACCGAAACCTCCAAACATGAACAACGTTGTAATTGTATATCTCACGGTGGTATAATAAAATGTTTAAAAAAAGACAAATACAATGTCACCTTTTATACACTTTATACTCTTCACATCTCGTTTAGAGATGACACTTTATATGAAACGTTCAGAGAAGTTAAGGGATTTTCTTCAAGTCATGTACACATTTGATAAAGATAAATAAATATAAAACCTTTCCCTGGCTAATTTTATATATAATCAACTATATATACATATAATTATATGATAATTATGTATATATGCATCAAATTATATATAATAATTATGTATCTGAACTCTGTCTATACACAAATGTCAGAGCTTCTCCATCTTGTCTCAGTAGGATCGCTGTTTGGGATTAAAAGCTTCTATTGGGAGGTTATCCTCCATACTACAGAGTATTTCAGCATCTCTGGTCACTCACTCTCTGCTTGATGCCCAGAGCAACAGTCATTCTCTGAAGTGATGATAACCAAAAGCATCTAAGGAATTTTCCCAGTATCCCCAAGAGAACAAGGTCCCCTGGTTGAGTCTCTGATAGAAAAACAAGGATGCAACTGTAGGCTTTGTTCCCCCACTGTCTGGCGAATGCACACATTTCCCCCTAGGCCTCGGTTTCTGTATCTGTGAAATGGGGCCTGAAGTTGAGCTGCAGTATGTGACTGTCTGCACAGCATGGGTAAGGGTTTTTGGTAGCTGTCCAGTACTTGAGAGCTTTCTAAGTTGCGGTTGAATTCATCTATCATCAGCCTGGATGTTATTTCATAGAAAGACATTTTTGATTTCTTTTTTTCTTTTGGCAAATTAAAGACACATTAAATTGCAAATGAGACATTCATAGCCACTCCCATTGCCTAATTAGTACAATTCCATCCACAGCCCTAGCTCCTTCAAAGGATGTTCCCTGCGATGTAAGCCCTCTACAGAGCTGGCTGGGAACTTGGGACAGAGTCAAATGTGCAACATCAAATGACTCAAAGCTCAGAAATGAAGCTGGGTCCTCCAATGGGGGCTCTCTTCAAACGTCCTATGCTTATTAAATTCTTGCTGGAGGTGCTTTCACTACCAGCCGTGTGTAGCAGGGAGGTTGATAGTGGCTGCTTTCTGCTGTACGGATGTATCCTGGCCTGTCCTCCCAGACAGTGGCCCCTACTGCAGTATTTCTCAGTATTCACAGCTCACTCAACAGATGCACTTACCTGCTTTCTGAGTCAATCCTAATCAATCACCTCAGCTCCTACCAAAATCATTCTCCCTGATTCCGTGTGTTGTCCCTTTTCCATCTCTATGTTCCCATGCCCAATACATGGTCTGATACAAGTTAAATGGTCAATATGATGAATTGAGTGTACTGATGACCCAATGTGGGTGTGTTTCTTGGGTCTGACAGTTTTGAGCCAGGGGATGTCTGTCAGATGCTGCATCCAGGAAACCACAAACAAAACCTGGGGACTGAAGTGGCCTCAACATTGCAAGCATCCCTGCTTCTCCCAATCTCCCATTGCGTTAGAGATTACAGTTTGTGGGGCTGCGCACGGTGCTGGTTTTTCCTAGCAGATGCCATCATTGGGGGCCAGAATATAAATTCTCTTCTGGGTCACATCTGTGTTGTCTCGGGGGTACGCCTCCCATTAATTGTTTTTACCTGTTCTTTCAGGACCTGATTTGGGATCTGATGGGTGCAGGGAAACCCAAATGAGGTCCTCTTTTACTGGAGTCCACAATCTAAAGCCCCAATTGAACTAGGGTCTGCTGGTCTGAGTTCTGGTACTCTGTTCCTTCCATCCTGGTTTGCCCCACTTGTCTCCCTCCTATTCTTTCTCCAGTTTTTCTTACTGCTCCTAGTCAGTAAAAGCTGTACAGGGACAAGGATATATTTATTATAAGGGTCTCATGGCAGCTCCTCCCTCAGTCTGCACCTTAACTCTGCGTCTTTCAATCTTCTTAAGAACTATGCAAACTGGAGGCTGAATGTCGAGGAAAATCTAGAACTTCTATGTCAACAGAAAGCAATGGCTGTGGAAACCATGCCCAATATGCATGCAAGGACCTGCTTGGCACATTGAAGGCTAGTTTCTGAAGACAACACAGAAGGCACTCTGAGAAGGTGCCTTCAGCATCTTCTGTTCCACCTTCTGGAACAGTCTAAAAAGACTGTTCCAGTCTTTTTAGAGACTAGGGTCTGGGATAGCAGCAGATCTCAGATGGCATTAGGAGACATGGCTTTACTGTGCCTCTGTAGTTTGTGTAACTCACTTTCCTCATTGGCAAAATAAAAAGATGAGGCTGTTTCTAGGCAGGAATTTGCAATTGCTCCTAAGACTCAAGGACTGTGTCTGTTGAGAGCGCCTTGCCTATATCTGATCCAGCCTAGCATGGTTCCACTTCCCTGTTCCGACTTTATTTCATGAGCATTCATCTGTGGTGCTGGGTGCAGTCCTACTGGATACACTCAGACCCCTCATGGTTCCTAGCTGCCATACTCCACGGCTCTCCTGTCAGGAAACTTATTTGTAAACCACCTTTGATTCCAACTCTAGCAGGATCATACTTGGACCTGGCTGAAGTCCACAATGAGTAATCAGTCAATGGTTTCAAATTCTTTCTGTGCTGCTTCACCCCCTGACCTATGCATACTGCAAGTATTAGCCTGGAGTGTTCATGGGTCCACAGGCTGTTCTGATGAGGTCAACGATGTTTTTATGAAAGCTGAATGCCTTTCATAGATGGATGGGATTTTCTCATCTATATTCAACCTTTAAAGGTTTCCATTGAATAACAGGACCCTGATCTCTTTTCTGGAAGCATGTCCTTTTCTTCATTCCTCTTTCTCTTCTTCATCTCTGCCCTCCCTCAGAAATCTGCAGGAGTATAGCCATAATAAGCAGGTCCTTGTTTTGCCAGAGGGGTACCTGGGGAGCCCTAACAGAGAGCTTCCACCCACCTACTTGACGTACCATGTCCTGGGTCCTGGTCCAGGGGTCCAGACAGGGCTTGTCTGCAGAACTCCTGCATTGTACGGACACGTTCAGTCCCACAGTCTCACAGTTAGCCACCAAGCTGTACCTGATAGCGGATCAGCTTGTTGTGGGTGCTGGTACCCCACCCACCCCCCCCAGCCAAGTTCTTGATGCTGCGGAACTCAGGCTGGACATTGAGACTTTGAAATTTTAGGAGACAAATAGTGAAGCAAAGAAACTTTGGGGAGGGGAGGTACACCAGGGGTGTGCATCACTTACTCCTGATTCTGTGCTCAGGGGCATCATTCCTGGAAATGTTTGGGGGACCATACGTGGTTCTGGGGATTGAACTGGTCTCAACTTAGTACAAGACAAGCTCCCTACCCCATGGACTGTTTCTCTGGCCTGAAGCAAAGAAATTTGATTTTGAAAGTACGGAGGGAACAAAAAGAAGTACATTCAATATAAAGGCTGCTTTCTGCAGAGAGGACCAGCCCAGTTACTTTGGGGAAAGGTTGCTATGTGGGGGTTCTCCCCGTTCCCTTGGCTTGGAGCTCTTGGTGCATATGAGCCTTGGTGCCAGACTTGTCAATGCAGAAGGACTCTCAAATTCAGGAGGATGTATTTGCTTTCATATTCTTATTGGAATAAGAATATTCTTTTTTTTTAAATTGTTTTATTATACCACCGTGAAACATACAATTACAAAGGTGTTCATAATTGGTTCTTGGTAATACAGTATTCCAGCACCCATCCCTCCACCAGTGCCCCATTTCCACCACCAATGTACCCCTCCCCTCCCGTCCCCCACCCGCCTTAATAGCAGGTACCCCAGTTTCCTCTCTTTCTCTCTCTCTCTCTCTCTCTGTCTCTGCATCTCTCTCCCTCTTATTTTACACATTGTGGCGGAGCCCTGCAGATATTTAGAGTTTATCACTTAAGTCTCTTTGTGTATATTCAGTGGTGAGTTTTAATCTGCCATTACCATTTCCCATATTTATTAAAACACTGGTATCTATATCCTATTAATGAATGCAGTCATTCTATATCTGTCCTTTTCCTTCTGACTAATTTCACTCAGCATGA
Source organism: Cryptotis parvus (assembly GCA_021461705.1). Lineage (NCBI taxonomy): Eukaryota > Metazoa > Chordata > Mammalia > Eulipotyphla > Soricidae > Cryptotis > Cryptotis parvus. The sequence continues at coordinate 107,423 of JAJIBD010001056.1, read as the reverse complement.
TAGTCTCCATGTCCATCCATTTGCAGGTAAATTTCATAATGTCATCTTTTCTGACAGCCGCATAGTATTCCATAGTGTAGATGAACCACAGTTTCTTTAGCCAGTCCTCTGTTCTCGGGCATTTAGGTTGTTTCCAGATTCTAGCTATAGTGAATAGCGCAGAGATGAATAAAGAAGTACAGATAGTGTTTCTGCTATGTGTTTTTCGGTCTCTAGGGTATATTCCCAGGAGTGCTATTGCTGGATCAAATGGGAGCTCAATATCTAGCTTTCGGAGGAATGCCCATATTGTTTTCCAAAAGGGCTGGACCAGTCGGCACTCCCACCAGCAGTGGATGAGAGTGCCTTTTTCCCCACATCCACACCAGCACCGGTTGTTCTTGCTGTTTTGGATGTGTGCCAGTCTCTGTGGGGTGAGATGGTACCTCATTGTTGTTTTGATTTGCATCTCCCTGATGATTAAAGATGAAGAGCACTTTTTCATATGCCTTTTGGCCATTCAAATTTCTTCTTTTTGGAAGCTTCTGTTCATTTCTTCTCCCCATTTTTTGATGGGGTTGGCTGTTTTCTTCTTGTGGAGTGCTACCAGTGCCCAATATATCCTGTATATTAACCCCTTGTCAGATGGGTATTGGGTGAATATCCTTTCCCACTCTGTGGATTGCCTTTGTATCTTGGTCACCATTTCTTTTGAGGTGCAGAAGCTTTTCAATTTTATATAATCCCATTTGTTTATCTTTGCTTCCATTTGCTTGGTCAGTGGTGTGTCGTCTTTAAAGATACTTTTCGTTTCGATGTCATAGAGCCGTTTCTCCTATGTTTTCTTCGATGTACCTTATAGATTCATGTCTGATATCGAGATCTAGAATCCATTTTGATCTGACTTTTGTGCATGGCGTTAGAAGGAGGTCTAAGTTCATTTTTTTACATGTAGCTGCCCAGTTTTCCCAGCACCATTTGTTGAAGAGGCTTTCTTTGCTCCACTTAATATTTTTTTGCTCCTTTATCGAAGATTAAGTGGTTGTATATTTGTGAGTGCGTTTCAGGAGACTCCGTTCTATTCCATAGGTCTACGGGTCTGTCTCTATACCAATACCACACTGTCTTAATTACAACTGCTCTGTAGTAGAGCTTGAGGTTGGGGAAAGTGATACCTCCCATCTTCTTTTTCCCAAGGATTGCTTTAGCTATTCGTGGGGTTTATTATTCCATACAAATTTCAGGAGTGTTTGTTCAATTTCTTTGAAGAACATCATGGGTATCTTTATAGGGACCGCATTGAATCTGTACAAAGCTCTAGGGAGTATTACCATTTTGATAATGTTAATCCTTCCAATCCATGAGCAGGGAATGTGTCTCCATTTCCTCAGGTCTTCTTTTATTTCCTGAAGTAACATTTTGTAGTTTTCTTTGTAGAGATCCTTTACATTCTTTGTCAAACTGATTCGTAGGTATTTGATTTTCTGCGGTGCAATTGTGAATGGGATAGTTTCTTTAATGTCCCTTTCTTCTCTTTTTGCTGTTTGCATATAGGAAGGCCATTTACTTTTGGGTATTGATTTTGTGCCCTGCTACTCTACTATAAGAATGTATTATTTCTAGGAGACTCTTGGTAGAGAGTTTTGGGTTTTCCAGGTATAATATCATGTCATCTGCAAATAATGATAACTTGGCTTCTTCCCTTCCTATCTGGATGCCCTTAATGTCTTTTTTCTTCCTTGATTGCTATGGCAAGTACTTCCAGTACTATATTGAATAGAAGTGGTGAGAGTGGGCAGCCTTGTCTTGTCCCTGATCTTAAGGGGAAGGCTTTAAGTTTTTCCCCATTGAGAATGATGTTCGCTGTGGGCTTGTAGTAGATGGCCTGGATTATCTTGAGGAAGGTTCCTTCAATCCCCATTTTACGGAGAGCTTTCATCATGAACGGGTGTTGAATCTTGTCAAATGCCTTCTCTGCATCTATTGATATGATCATATGGTTTTTATTTTTCTTTTTGTTGATATGATGTATTATGTTGATTGATTTGCGGATGTTGAACCACCCTTGCATTCCCGGGATGAATCCCACTTGGTCATGGTGTACAATCTTTTTGATGACTCTTTGGATTCTATTTGCTAATATTTTGTTGAAGATCTTAGCATCTGTATTCATCAGGGAGATTGGTCTGTAGTTTTCCTTTTTTGTGACATCTTTGTCTGCTTTGGGTATCAGGGTGATATGTGCCTCGTAAAAGCTATTTGGGAGTATTTCTGTTTCTTCAATTTGCTGGAAGAGCTTAAAAAAGAATTGAGAGTAGGTCCTCTTTAAAGGTTTTGTAGAATTCACTGGTGAATCCATCTGGGCCTGGGCTTTTGTGTTTGGGGAGACTTTTGATTACCGATTCTATTTCCTCGATGGAGATAGGTTTGTTGAGGTATTCCAAATCTTCTTGTTGCAGACTTGGGAAGCTATAGGAATTCAGGAATTTGTCCATTTCTTCTAGGTTCTCTTGTTTCGTGGCATATAGGCTCTCATAGTAATCTCTGATGATCTTTTGAATTTCTGTGTTTTCAGTTGTGATGTCTCCGTTTTCATTTCTGATTCTATTTATTTGGGTTCTCTCTTTTCCTTTTCTTACAAGTCTTGCAAGTGGTTTGTCAATCTTGTTTATTTTTTTCAAAGAACCAGCTTTTGGTTTCGTTGATCTTCTGGATTGTTTTTTGACATTCCATCTCATTGATTTCTGCTCTAAGTTTTATTATTTCTTTCTTTCTGCTTGGGTTGGGCTCCTTTTTGTTGATCACTCTCTAAGATCTTAAGTTGTGAAGTCAGACTGTTTATGATGGCCTTTTCTTCTTTTCTGATGAATGTCTGAAGAGCTATGAACTAGAATATTCTTATTGGAATAAGAATATGTTCCTTTGAGTCACAGGAAGTTTCTCCCTCTCCTGAAGGGACCTCAATCTTTTGCATTTGGGTTGCCCTTATTCAGAGCCTTGTCTCACCTTCATTCCTGGGGATCATCTACAAAGGGCTTGAGGATTGGGTTGGATTCACAGTTTGGAGCTTGAGTCTGGCCAAAGAAATCCTTTTCATTTGAAGCCTTGGTTTTATTTTTCTCCAAAATTCCTTGTTAAAGCTGGCCCTCTCTGACAACCTACTTCACTCAGCTAACACAATTTCCATCACTGCATAACCTCAAGGAAAAAAAATAATCTTAAATTATGTAAAAAGGACTACAAGAGTATGTCACCTGCACGGCAGAGCCTGGCATGCTACCCATGTCATATTTGATATGCCAAATACCAGTAACAATTATAGACCTCATTCCCATGACCTGATGGAATGGTTTGAGGCTCTTTATGTTCCTGGAGCAAGCAGGTGCCCTTGGGCTCTACTAGCATGAGGCAGGACATATGGAGATGTTACTGTGGCCCGCTCGAGCAAATCGATGATGAATGGGAAGACAGTGATATGTGAAAAGAATCCATGTCACTAGAGGTCCTGGTTTCCTTATACATTTTGCTGGACGTTGCAAATCCTGAGCTCCTATGGGTAAAGTGAGGATTACTTTTCTTTTGCTTCTGGGTCAAGACCTCTTTGTGATGCTAGAAGGCTCATGGAGATTAATTGTTTTTATCTGTCTGTTTTTTTTTCCTTTGGGGAGACCATGTACGGCAATGCTCAGGGCTTAGTCCTGTCTTGTGTTCAGCCACTACTCCTCCCAGCCATATGGGATGTCAGGGATTGAACCTGGATTGGTTTTATGCAAAGTCAAGCACCTGACCCACTGTTTTATCTCTCCAAACCTCAAAGATTCTGTTCTTATTGTGTCAGGACAATTGCACTGTCATTTAGAGAGATGCAAAGACAAACTCTCTTCTACTTAGAGATAGATCCAAATGAGGGAAGGCTACCAGACCCTTAGAGGGAGTGCAGGTGTAGAGGGGCAGGTAATGTAGCAGGAGCCATGGTGGGGCTGGTAGGCAGCTCGGGGTGAGGTTCTCGATTTCCTGGGATTTCTATGGGTTTATTGGATACTACTTTTGAAAGTATTCTGGGGTTCTGGGGAACTAAGACTCTCCTGGTCGTCTTTTTTTTAAGTTCTGGAGCAATTATGATAGGCACATGCTGTCTGCAAAGAGAAGTGATTGGGTGTGGACTTCAAAGTCTGTTCAGGGGGCTGGAGTGACGTTACAGTGGGAGGGCACTTTCTTTGCATGCAGCCAATCGGGATTTGATCCCTGGCACCGCATATGATCACCACTCAGCCCACCAGGATTGACCCCTGAGCCTAGAACCAGGAGTAAGCCCTGAGCTCAACATAGTGTGGTATCAAAAATGAAACCAAACAAAAATATTCTGCTCAGACTGGAAAGTGACCAATTTTCAGTCAGAGACCAGAGCTAGATCAAGAAAATAAAGTGAAAAAAACTGCACAGTCTGCCCTGACCTGTAACAGGCTTCGTAGTACCTGTGGCAAATGCTGACCCACCACCTCCTAAAGACAGTGTGGCCTGAGAGCAGCTCTTGAGGAGAGTCAGAAGCTGCATCCCACAGACACTAGATGTGAAATCTCATGTAAAGGGTTCAGTACTCTGGTCTCAGTTTCACCTTCTGTACATTGGATCTGACAATAATAATTTTCCCCACCTCTTCTGTACAGGAGGTGCATTCATGTAATAAAACACTTAGAAGAGTTGCTAGCAAAATATCATGTTTCCTAAGTTTAAGTAGCTATTATCTATGTGATGTTTCTATCAGTATTAAAATGGAAACATTCTCAAATTGTTGTGGAAGCCAGAAGTAAAGTTGGGCAAAGAGAGGGGAAAATTAGGGAAGGCTACACTAGGACAATGGTGGAGGGCAAAGCACCTGCCACAGAGGCAGACTGTGGAGTAGGAGGAAAATAGGGGATGTTGGTGGAGGATAGTGGACACAGGTGAAGGGATGGGTGTGTGAACATTGTGCATCTGGAACACAATCAGAAATATTTTTGTAACTTTGGTTTTAAAAAACTTAAAGGACAGAAATACTATAGTAATGCTAATCAACAAACACAATAAGAAAAAAAGAGAGAGAGGATATTCAGACACCCTCCACAGCCCCAACTGAGGGGGGCTGACCACACAGGACACATTGCGCTCCACCTGCAGCTGGAATCCATAACTGGGTGCAAGAGCTGAGCAGAGCTGCTCTTCCATTCCACATGGGAACAGCCATGGTGTCCTGAAGGACTTGGAGAGGGTGTGGGAGGATGAAATACCCACACGCTGCCAGCAGGACGTGTTCCTGGTACTGAGTCAACAGTTCCTGGTACTGAGTCATCCGTGGGCTGCTGGCACTTCCTTCAGGCCCTATTGCTTCAAAATCCACTATTAGCATTCCCACTTAATTACTTTTTTAGGCAGGTGTGTTTTTACAGGATTAAGGCATTATGTCACCCATGAGGGATTAAGTCCCGGAGGATGAACTACATGGATGAAAGCTTTGTGTGTGCTGTACCATTCCAGCCTTCCACTGTTGTCTGAAAGAGGAAATGATACTCATGGACACTTGGAGCAGGCTATGTGGCAAACACCCATCAGAAGCAGGTACTCCCATCACCCTTAACAGCACCCAGAGTCAATATGAAAGTGTGGTCTCCCTAAGATGGTGCCCCTGACCTAGTGCGCTTTCACCCAGAACTTCAGAGCCATCTTTGTAGGTCCTTCATTCGTCCATTGATTGACTGATTCAGTCATCAAATGTTTACAAAGAACTTACATGTGATAAGCCCTAGGGCTACCAGAGCCTCCGATATGGAAGATTTCCTAGTCAGGTGGAATAGACAGATATTAAGCAGATAGGCAGGTGGTTGCATATAAGTAGTTTAGGTTATACTGCTTTAAGGCAAGCCCAGTGTAGGTTTAAAAAAATCCAGGGAAAAGGTCCCGATTATTTATCTCTGTATTTCCTCCCTAATGGGCTCTGTTGTGATGCTATGTTCAAGTTTATGTGGCACAAACAGCTCCCTTTGCCCCATGGGCATTCTCCTCCTGTGACTACACAGGACTGCCTCACTGGATAAACTACAACTTTGGGGCTGGAGTTGGCTAATAGACTGATTAGATTTCTCCAGACTCTAGAAGGAAGGATTTTAAATCTGCCCAAGTATTCCACCGTTTCATGCGTTCAAAGAGTTTTTCCTCTGAAAAATGGGATGTGGTTACAAGTTTGTTTAGATGCTGATCAGATAAGACAGTGGACCAAACTTGGGGGTGGTGGAAGCCACAGGAACTTTGGTGGGTCCCTGGCTCCTACCTGCTTGTTTTACTCAAAGTCTCTCTAGAGGCCAATTGTGTTGTTTCCTGTGATTTTCTTACATGTGGCCTCCCTCCTCCTATTCTGTTTTAGACCATCTGGGGAATAGGACACCTCTAGCACTTAGCTCACAAAATTGTCCTTGCAAGTGACTAAGGGGATCTAGGTGATATTTGTCCAAGGATTTGACACTAGGAGTCTTATTAAATGCAATGTTATTTGGGGTAAAAAAGGGAGAGAGAGAGCAAAAAAGAAAGGGAATTAGGAATAAAAGGTGATTTTAATTTCCAGACATTTTCCTTTTTTTCTTTGTGAAGCAGTGTGTACCTACACTCTGCAGTGCTTGAGCTTACTCTTGGTTCTGTCCTCAGATATCCCTTCTGGTGGGACTCAAGGGACCATATATGGTGCTGGAGATTGAACTGGTGGAACACAGATGGAACACAGCTTGGTCTTGTGCAGTGCAAGCACCTTACCTTAGCTGTAATACTAAATGTACTAAAGAATGAAACAATTCCATGTTTCAGGATGAATTGCTATATGCCAGATTTTGTTTGGGATCATAATAATAGTCAGAGGTGAAGCAGTGAGGCAGGCATGTAGGGAAGGGAAAGAACCCCCCCCAATCTTCAACATACTAATACATGTGGAGTGCACGTGTGAGCTGCGCACACACACACACACACACACACACACACACACACATACAAAGCAATGAGTTTTGGAAAGAAATAAAACTAATAGCCCTAAGGCTGCCAGGACCCATATTATGGACATGGTAACTAGTGGGCTGGATAAGACCTTTACCTGGTGCCGGTGCAGGCCCAGAGAAGGCTGGACTTCCTCTTAAAGCAGCTTCAGCAGGAACAAAGGCCAGGAAAGGAATATCAAAGACCATCAACTACTCTCAACTCTACCTCCTTGGCAACTGCCCTAGCAATGGACAGAAAGCCCCAGGTGGGGCAGGTTGGGATAAACCCTATGAAACAACAATCTGAACAAAAGTAGGTGTGCATAAGTTGCCTGAGCACATGTGCTCTCTACATCTTCATATTTTAGTGCTGAGTAGTGCTGAGTATCTCTCTCTCCCTCTCTCTCTATCTCTCTCCCAATAAACTTGTTACGCTTCACTGTTCATCTCCCCTTGACACTCTGTTTTGAGAGAGAAGGCAACAGACCCCCCAAAACCTGGGTGAAATCTACAACTGACTTTCCTTTTGTGCCAAAGGTGAAGACTCACAGCAGAGCCTTCATAAGGATTCCCATGAGTTCTGGATTTCCAAGCTGTTCTCTGGGTGGCAGAGGTGGATAGATAGAAAATGGCAGATCTCTGTCTAAAGGCAGTCACCTCTCTCTTCTTCATTTCACACAAGTCACACTTTACCCAGGACCCTCACTGGCATCAGAGGACCACTTGCAAAGGAGTTTGTCATGGGCACGAGATTTTCCAGATAGCAGGGGAAATTTCTAATCAAGGAGGGCTGGTGAGTGGGTGTCGGTTGAAGGAAACACAAGGGGTTTATGATTAAAATGGGTTATTTCTCAAAGTAACCCACAGGGGTCAAATAAGGCTGGGGGAGAATGGAGGGAGCAATCAGAATCAAGGGGGAGGGCTTCAGGCTACACTGGCTCAAGAAATCTTGCTAACATTAGAGTACCTATGATGTGGAAGAGATACAGCAAAATAACCAAAATAGACTCAACAGCAGTGAACACGAGATGTAAACTACAACCATGAAAGTTTTGAGCTTTGAAATGTGCCTGTCAAGGTGGCAGGCGAGGGAGGCAGAAGCAGGAGGAAGCATGGGGACACTGGAGGAAGTTGGTGGGATTAGTGCTGGAATATCATATGCCTAAGACTCATCTATCAATAACTTTAGGGGCCAGAGCGATAGCACAGCTGGTAGGGTGCTTGCCTTGCATAGAGCCGATCCAGGTTCAATCCAGGTCATCTCATATGGACCTCCAAGCACCAACAGGAGTAATTCCTGAGTATAGAGCCAGGAGTATCCCTGAGAATTATCGGGTGAGACCCTCTGAAAAAGCCCCCAAAAGGGTAAATAGCAATAACTTTGTAAATCATGGCCCTTTATTAAATAATCAAATAAACTGTATTAAAAAGAAAAGAAAATTAGAATAAGAAACAAACACAGATGTGCCAAAGGCACGTTGATCGAGAGGTAAGTTCGGCAGATCCCAGCAAGGGTTTGGGCGAGGGCAGGTCAATTTCGAACTTCTCCACAGACCATTCTCAGTCGGGATCCTTTGGTGGAAATAAGAATCTAATTCATCTGCTGAAATTCAGGAAACCATGGCAGTAAGACTCTGGCATTCAAAGGAAAGGAGAAAAGCAGGTAACAGAAACTCCCAAAATGTATAACTCTCAGAACTATCTAAAACAACTCCACCCTCTTCCAGGTCCATACAGAAGACTTGAAGCAGTTTCTGAGGGTTTGGGGTCAGGTGTGGAGAAGCTCTTACCTTTCCGATGTTCCTAAACTACATCAGCATCTGACGGGGGTGCGGGAGTCCTCACTTGCCTCAGGACCAAGCCCTTCCTCAGAACCCTCCTCCCATGCTTTTGTCAGATGCAGGCAGTGACTTTTCTTCTCCCACTCCATTTTTTTGGGTTTGTGCCCCAGAAGACAAATTAAATTTCCAGCTTTCAACAGTGCATTTTTAAGCCTATTGGCAAAGAGGATAAATAAATGAGCCTTGAAGCAAGGGAAGAGAGAGAGAAAGAGACAGTGTCAGGTAGGTCTTGGACTGGGTGTGGAGGGTGTAAAATTTTGCCACACACCCGCCAAGCAGATGCCTTCTGATGGTCAGTCTCCTGACTATCAGATCCAAAATTTCCTCTATGTTATGTATCTAGCAACAGACCTTCACTTTAACAGTCTCAGGTATGTATTTGATGTGATGAGATTTGTGTGTGTGCGCCTTGTTCTGTTGTTTGTTTTCCCCTGGAAAGCTATTAATAAATCCAGAGCACGTCTTAAAATAAATGGTGCTTCAGAACTCAGGAGAGCAGAATTTTCTGAAGTGGGCAGGAATGTGTAATCCTTCAGATAGATAAAACTTCTTATAGTTTTCATCTCTATATATTTTGTGTGAACTATTTATCTTTCTATCCCTCCCTCCCTGCCTCCATCCATCCATCCATCATCCATCCATCCATCCATCCATCCATCCATCCATCCATCCATCCATCCATCCAGTAGAAACCTGGGAAAGTTATTTACTTTTTATGTGTCTTAATTTCTTTACTTTCAAAGAGGAGTGGTAAAGATGAAATATTAGATATGAATAAAGTCATGTCCATACAACATGAAAACTTAACTAACATTATAAATTGTTCATCTATCTACACATACATCTATCCATTCATTCATCTTTGTTGATGTCTGACATCTGCTCAGCTCTCGAAGGCACAATTTGTCAGATTTGGCTTCTGTTCTGAAAGGCACCTTCAAGGAATGTGAAGTCAGATTGGAGGAATGCTAAAAAAGGGCCTAAATATGTCACAGGAAACTCATCAAGGTCATTTTGCCACTCACTTTTACTACTTGTCTCTTGTATCTCCAGTTTCTTCCTCAGATGCTCCCATGGGTCTAGGAGTGACACCAGAAGGAGGGAGAAGTGAATCCCCCCTTTCTTCTTTTCAAAACTTTGTCATTGCCACCTTCACTGCTACCCATGTCTGCAGTTTTGACAGTGTTCCTTCATCCATTTTCTGGCTTTCCTCTCTCAGAGTGATCTCCGATCTCTGTCCATTCTGTAGCCAACTTTCCTGAGCTACACCCTATCAGAAGATGGTTCAATCTTCTGCAGATTAGATTATGACCAGCAGTAATTACAGCCATCAGGAGAGGGGTTAAAGCTTTTCATGGACTCTGGAGTCATTATCTGCATTGACCCAGTCTGGTTAGTTGGTCCCTGAGTTGGGCAAGAGAATTCCTCTTTGCAATGCCTGTAAGCCTGGGAACTAAAAGCTAAAGAGAATACCTTTGATTCCACATACATCTATTTGGGAATCCAGAAGGCAATCTCAAGAGGAAAAGGCATTTTGTATGTTTCATTCACTATTGAATACCCAACAAGTAGAACTATGGCACCTTGTAAGAATTCAATAAATATTTGAGAAAGAAAGGAATGAAGGAATCTATAAAAATCATTTCCAGAGGCAAAGATATGGAACTTCTGCTTCTTTCCATAAAGTGAGGAATTTTTCAGAGTCTGTCTGTTTGAGACTCACTGCTGGTTGACTGGTTTGAAGAAAGAGTCAGGACAGGAGCTTGCATGGCTGCCTCTGGGGTTCTGAAATCCACAGGAAGGCATGAAGGCATCAATATTCATACATGTGGGACTGTGTGAGCGGATGCATGCCTAAGTACATATATTCATGTGTCTTCCTACAAACAACATTGCATGAATCTATACCTGGTGGGTTTTAATGGGCATGTGCTTTTATGTTACATGCCTGCTTGTGAATGCATGATGTGTAAGCTATCTCAAACACATATGTGTCCTCTTATATAGATGAATATGGATCTATGTGTATTTGCCCACACATACATGTGCACTCCCGGGTGGAAAGGGGATTCTCAGTTTGTATATTGCTTAACTTGGTTCATCTCAAATGGACAAGTCACGAGACAGGACCCCAAAATTCTTATGAAAGACCATTCTTTCACCTCAGTTTACCCATACTCAGTCAGGATACTGAGAAGATGGGGATTTTCTGGATGGAGGAGAGGGTTTCCTGGGAGTAAATCAGAAGCGGATTGTGCATATAAGTCAGAGGAAACTGAACAACAGAGGAAACTTGCGGGAAACCCTGAGGTGCCCCGAACAAAATCCAGAAGCAGGATCAAGGATCCCCTTCTGTCCCAGGGGATCAGCGGTCGGTGGACAGAGAAAGATGCAAAATATGGTGAAGTTTCAAAATGCTTTACTTAACACAGGTTCTGGCATACAGATCAGCAGGAGGAAAATCTCCAAACTTAGGATTCTGGGCTGGACCTTGGCCACATATAGGCCAAGATGGCGGCTACCACGTGTTAAGGCCCTGTAGAGAGGAGAGAGAGACAAGGCACTTGTCTTGAAAGGGGGAAAAGGAGAAAGCACCCAAGGGAGGAAGCAGCCTAGTTTTATATCCCTGCCACTCAGACCTCCCACAGGAATGGAAAGCCATCAGGGTCAAATGCCCTCAGGTAATTTCTACCAGGACCTTACCTAGGCCCTTTGAGATGTTAATGTCGCCAGCTCAAGATCTGCCTAGGAAATGCCTTTGCAGGGTAGAGAGAAGGGGTTTCTGAGATGAACTGTATCTCAGAATACAAAGACATGCATCTGTACCAAAGACTATACTATAGCCAGTTAAATATTTCTCCAAGCCTTCATAAGAGCCTTGTCTTCATAGTAGTTCTGTATTTTAGTTGCCTTTGAGTTATCAGGGAGCCATGCTTGCTTGCTTGGAGGCAAACAGCATTTCTCTCTGGTCTAATTACTTAGAGATCCAATGTGCCAGGCAAATATACCGGTAAGATCTAGCTAGTCCCACGATGATTGTGGCAGCATGAAAGAATATTGATACCAGCCAGTATAGAATACATGGTCAGATGAGCTGCCACATTTAAACTGCCCTCCTATCTACAAAGTAACCTGAAGGAGGCAATCCAGGTCAGATGTAGAGGCTCTGGGCAACAGAAGCTCAAGTTCTGCAACAGTTCTGCAACAGAAGCTCAAGATAATATAGTAACCACACCCAAGATCCCAAGGAAACTCTTTACTGACCTTAGCTCTGGAACCAGTTCCTGTTCCTGAGTCTCAGCTCCGGCTCTCACCACTTTCTGGAGTTAGGAAAACAAGCCAACCTCTTGGTGAGTCTACTTATTCATGTGAAAAAGGAGGTAGTAATAGTCTGTACCTTATATGCATACTGGGAGAATTAAGTGTTAATATGCCTAAACAAATAGCAAGTGCTAGATAAGTGTGAATATTTGGGATTGGATTTGACATACCAGGAGTTGCTGTATTAGTCTTGAGAACACAGAGTAACTTTGACAATTTTATGCATGTAAAACTAGCACAAATTCACTCTTGACAATTTGTAAGATACACATAGACCAATAAAATAAACAAAAGTCCTACTTACACCTGTTGCCTCCTTGCTGACAAACACTGTAATATTTTAAAGTATATCCCACCCGCACAGCAGAGCCTGGCAAGCTACCGGTGCCATATTTGATATGCCAAAAACCAGTAACAATTATAGATATCATTCCCATGACCTGAAGGAATGGTTTGAGGCTCTTTATGTTCCTGGAGTGAGAAGTTGCCCTTGGGATACACTAGCATGTGACAGGATGTATGAAGATGTTACTGGAGCCCACTTGAGCAAATTGATGAACAAAGGGAAGACAAGTGATACAAGATCCAAGTGGCAACATATATAAATATGCTTTTTCATAACCAGCATCCCATGAGCCTATACTATAACTCTCCATTTCATTGGCAGTCCCCAAAGATTAATGTTCTCAGTATTTATACCGTGTGTGGTCTTTCCTCCGTGCCTATGGCTGCTCCTATGACTTCCTTTAATAAATTAGATGGGATGGACATGTAATGCGATTTGGAGATGACTGCTGGACTAGAGCCATTACTGACTGGATCCCACTGTATGTCAAAAGATCACGTGGCCGCCCACCTACAAGATGGTCAGACGTCTTCGTCAAGACCCTGAACGAACGGTTTGAGGCTCTTCGTATTTCTGAAGCAACCAGATGCCATTGGGCTACACTGGCATGTGATAAGGTCAAATGGAAATGTTACTGGCACCTGCTCGAGCAAATTGATGAATAATAGGATGTCAAGTGATCAAGTGATCAAGTATACTCCAAGTGTTCACTCTGGACCCATACTTAGAAATCTGGATCTCTTTCATGTTAGTAGTTCAACAGATCTGAAAACTCACAAGGGGAGGAAGAAGCTATGCAGTGACACAGATAAAGACCTTATCTTTCCAGATTTCCCTCACCAAATGTAGGAGTGATTCCTCACAAAAGACTACCTGCAAGACCCACAAAAGAACCACAAAACTGAACCCAATCTGGAATGCAATATTCCCAAATATTACATAGGGCAATAAAAGAGGTTTTGACTTTGATGTGGCCACGGGCTGGGGAATGGGAGAGGAGATAGCATGGGTCCGTGATCTGTTTTGTAAGAATAGGACTCTGATTTGATCCTCTGTACCACATAGGCCTTCCAGCATAGTAAGAGTGCTCTGGAGGTACTGAGCACCAATGGGTAGTCCAACTCATCCCCAGAACAGCAGAGACCAAGCATAGTATTCTTATATCTGAGCATTAACCCATCTGACTGGTTGGTCTGTTAGTAGCCTCTGGGACCCTTTGAAGGCTGTCTCCAAAGTATGTGCTTGTACTTTCAAGCTACAATATTTGGGTGTTGTTTATTAATAGAAATAACAGGTAAATTATTCTATTTTTTATATCTTATACTCCAAAGTTTAACATTAGGACTTACTACTGGGTAATTATGTCCTCGGTTAAAGAATAAATTCTAAACTAGATTCCTTTGATGTTCTTTTTAAATGTTCAAAATTTTACTTTTAATTTCTTTAAAAATTATTTTTTGTTATTGGGTCACACCAGGGATACTAAGCTCTTATTCTTGCCTCTTTGGTCATGATAATCACTCCTGGTGGGATCAGAGGATCATATGGGTTGCAGGATACTGAACCCAGTTTGCCAGTAAGCAAGCACCCTACCTGCTGTACTGTCTCTCTGTCCTGTCCTTTGGCTTTAATTCTAACTTCTTCACTTAGGAGCTGGGCTATGGGCAGTTACTTCTCATCATCTGTAAAATGGTCTTGGTAAAAAAAAATTCTTGTAGATTTGGGGAGCTATTCAATGAGCTGAGAGATGAAAAGCAAAGTGCCTAAAATAGAAATATTCTGTAGAGGGGCATTTCAGCATATCTTCCAGGTTGTGAGAAACCATTGCCTGGGAATGGCATAAACAATCTTCTACAATTCATATCACCACTTCCTGGTCTTTCATTTTTACAGAATATATGGTTAAAATTTTCATTTCTAGGGGCTTGAGCAATAGTCCAGCGTGTAGGGTATTTGCCTTGCATGCAGCCAACCTCAGGTTTGATCCCCAGCATCCTATATGGTCCCCGAGCACTGCCAGGAGTAATTCCTGAGTGCAGAACCAGGAGTAACCCCTGAGAATTGCTGGGTATGACTGAAAAACAAAAGAAATTTTCATTTCCAGAATTTTATGGAAGAAACAATGTGATTATGCAACATCAATCACTTGCTCCTGGTCTTCCTGGAGTATTGGCCTCAACCTTGGCCCTGGCTCTCTGAGCCCAATTCTTGACACCTACCTTCAAGCTCCCCTCACTTCTGCTGGCTTTATCTTCCAACACTGTGTCCTGGGTGATAAGCCTTCTCATACAACAAGGAAGTATTTTCTGTTATGTTCATTTTTGCCAGAAGACAACTTTCTAAGCTGTCCAGTTCTTTTGTTTTGTTTTGCTTCAGCTTTCTCTGTCAAAGACTAAAGATTAGTAGGAACAGCTCCTGGACATATGAGATTGAGCCAGGAACAGGGCAGGTATAATCTGGGAGAATAAACCATGGTTTGGCCTCAAACAGTTCTGCATTTAATAGTTGTTTTGCCTCTGTCCAGCTCTATGATCACAGTTAAGTTACTTAACTCTCTTGTCCTCAATGTATTTATCTCTAAAATACCTATACTTCTGTTCTCATCCCAGTTCCTCTGACATTATTGTGAGGATTAGAGGAGATAATTGATGTAAAGGGCCTAACCTGAGTACTTAAGATGGGTAATTATTATTGGATTCTTGTATTAGGGGATGTCTAAGGAAGACTGAAATGATTTTTCATCTTCTTGTCCTGGAGGAACTGAAGCTTTGGGAACAACAAAAATTATTTTAATCCAAAAACTGAACTTCTTGTGCTCTTTGAGTTGTTGAGAAAGATGCAAATAAAAACTATTTCTACCAATATGAAAATTTAGGAACAATAACTCAGGCCTTAATATCAGCAGGTTAAATCCTTCCTCCTAACACAGCTACCAGGTCATCACAAATTTCCTGTGTCCACATTTCAGTTGCCTTTTAGAGATAGTGGATAATGTTTTCATCATCACAGGTGAACAGTGAATGGGAAGTTGGGCAGAGGAGGGCAACTAGAAGTGGCTCTGCCCTGGTGGTTGTTGATGTGGCCCTAGAAGGGTCCTTCTTGATCATTTTCTTCTTATTCAAGAGGTGACTTTCAATCAATCAATGTCCAGGCACCATCAGGAGTAATTTCATCCTTGTAGGAATTGGTCAGTTTCAAAGATAGTGAAGCATCCTAGCTCCAACCCTTTCTGAAACAAATTTAGGTTGATAGACAACCATTTTGATAAACTTTCATTTCATTTCTTCCTTTTTAGAATCTTTCTTGACAGTTTTATTGGCATGGGACTTGATCATTAAATTCAGGTGCTAATAACAGGCAGTTTTAACAACGGCTTTTGTGCTTTGCTGAGAATATAGGTATTCTTTCTTCCTTCTTGTTGATTTCTCTCCTCCATCCTTTCCTCCTTATCGCTTTCTTTAGTGCAAGCCCCTCCCCATAAAATGTCTGCTTGCATTGTGCCCGCTGATAGCCCACTGGCCAAAGTGGGTCCCCTGGCCAGTCCTAGAGTCAATGGCACAAGTTCTATACCCCACACACAGTGGGACGTGGAGAGAGTGAGTCTTTGTGGAATCAACTTTCAAACCTCAATAAGAAGGATAAGAAGCAGGCTAGAGAGAGCACAGTGGTAGAGTGCAAAGGGGGTATGTATCGGGAGAGGGGCACCCAACCTGTGTAATCAAGGAAGACATCTGGAGAAGGTTCAATATCACCAAGAACACGCAGAGTTTCAAAAAGTGACCTGGGTGAAGTCATAGATCTGATTGCTCAAGGCAAAAACTATCATTTGTTTCAAACATTGTATAGATCTGGCAAGACAAGAGACTTTTTTTGCTAAGAAGGATGAAATCCAGTTCCAAATATATGTCTCCAAGGACAGACGACTGTGAGCAATTTGACAGTCCAGGTCCCAGCATGAAGGAGAAAGGTGAGCTTCCCAGGAAGGGCTAGCCAAGCTGCATTTGAAGTTTACATAAAAGCTGGAGTGAAGGACACATGGAAGGGAGAGAACCTAGATACAGGAGATCTTTTTTTTATTTTTGCCCCTTTTTGGGGGGTCACACCCGGCAATGCTCAGGGGTTATTCCTGGCTCTGCACTCAGGAATTACTTCTGGCAGGGCTAGGGGAACCATATGGGATGCTAGGGATCAAACCTGGGTCAGCCACGTGCAAGGCAAACACCTATCCACTGTGCTATTGCTACGGTCCCCAGAGCTCTGTTTTGACCTACAAGTGAGTCATGAAAAGCCTTGGGAAATAAAGATATGATAAGATGTGATATTAAGGAAAGGGTGCCCAGGATGGAAAGAATGAAAGAGAGGGTGGTTGAAAAAAACTTTGAGACATCTATTGCTGGTACAGTTACTTTTTTTTTTTTTTTTTTTTTGCTTTTTTGGGTCACACCCAGCGATGCTCAGGGGTTTCTTCTGGCTCTGCACTCAGGAATTACTCCTGGCGGTGCTCGGGGACCATATGGGATGCCGAGGATTGAACCCGGGCTGGCATGGGCGGCCGCGTGTAAAAGCAAACACCCTACCCGCTGGGCTATCACTCCGGCCCCAAGGTATAGTTATTCTTATAAGTTATTCTTAATAGGCAGTACTTTTGTCTCCTAATGACATGGAGGGATAAGGGAAACTCTTAATGGAACTAAATGAATTAGCAAAGCCCGCTCCTTGACTAGGTTGTATAAGGGAGTTTATACTCCAGAAAAAAAAACCAGTGTCACCATGACACATCAGAGAAAGTCAGTCATCTGTCCCTTGTTTTGAGGTTACTGGAAATGTGTCAAAGAACCAACATGTGTGAGTGTGTGTATGTGTGTGTGTGTGTGTGTGTGTGTGTGCCTCCCAAGTAGTACACAGGACAGCTCAAGATCATTCCATGATAATCTACTAACTGGCCCAAGTGGTTCAATTTTAGGGTCTGAGGATGCAGCCCTACAGGACTAAGGGACCACCAAGACAATACCCTGGCAATGTTTTGGGATCTCTAGGATTATAACAAGTAGTGCTGGAGTAGAGGTAGGACTTTTGGTGATGAGGATCAAATTCAAGTCCTCATACATGCAAAGCATGCTTCCCTCACCACTGAGCTATCTCCTGACCCAGGACCAACAGGTTAGACACAGTAGCCCTAAAGTCTCACATATACTGGTTCTGTGACTTACCGGTAGGTCATAATTTCACCTCACTGGGATTTAATATATATTATATTAAGTGGTAAACAAAGGTATGTGTAAATATGTATGTATATTATATATATTATATATGAGTGTTTTTATTTGTTTTTTATTTTGGGGGCCACACTTAGTGATCCTCAGAGGTTACTCCCGGGTCTTCATTCAGAATAATCTGCTTATGCTTGGGGGACAATATGGGATGTAATGATTGAACCCAGGTTGGCTGCTTACAAGACAAACACCTACCTCCTATACTACATCGCTGTGGCTCCCGTCCCAAGTATATTTTTAGTGTGGTTATCATGAAATTCAATAGACTGGCTATAGACTTGTCCTTGGGGTCTGAAAAAGAAGTGACTCTCAACAGACAAGAGAAGTGGTTTATATAAATGAACTCATTATTTTTTTTCCAGAGCAACTTTATAAAATAGGAAGGAGCTGTTGTTATTAAGACCCACATTCTACAGAGTAAGAGAGGAGCCCTAGGGAAATTATCTTACTTTCCCTAGGCTCAGAGACCACTCTGGACGGGGGATCAGAATTGAGACCCAGAGTGCAGGACCCAGAAATGGGCAATCATGGGCCAAGCCAGAGTCTAGGTTCTTTCCAGACCACTTTTGTTGGTGAATAGGTTCATACTGTGAATAACAGCATGCAGGGGAAGGGTATCATCAAAGTTAGTGCAGTGACTGCTTCATGTCCTTCCTACCCCCAGCCCCTTCCTCTCTACTTAATTCCCTACAGGCACGCTGCCTGCCAATGAGGTTTTTAACCAAAGTTGAGCAGATTCAGCTGTTAGTATTGGGTGAATAAATATGTGAGATGAGAAAGGTTTGGTCTCCAAGTTTCAGAAACATTCCCTGAGACACATGTGTTTGAGTGGAGCAGCTTGACCCCAGTTCTTCTGGTGCAGAGCCTAAAGAAGATCGTAGGAAGGTGACAAGTTTAGAAGCTGAGAACCACTGAAGTTGCTGTTATTTGAACAACATTGAATTTTTTCAGAAAGCTCTTTAATATTATGTCTCTGTAAGATTTGAATCGTTTGATTTCTTCATGGGGAGAAGAAAATATGAATGGAGGAAGTGAAAGACTGGCCTGGAAATGGTCTCATTCTTTATTCCATAAATAAATGTTGTCATGTTAAACTGGCTTCAGGGTTCTCGGAAACACTCCATTTGCATTCAGCACAGTCTATTTGCACAAAGCACTGTCTCTCAAGATTTATAGGGAGCTACTGAACTTGCTGCTAAAGATTATTAGTTCTCATGTCAGACAGCTGCATTTCAATCCTGGGTTCACTTAGAAACTGTGGGAAAGTCACTCAGATGCTTACCCATTGGTGAGATGAATGTCAATCATCCAAGAACCATCATACATGTATGTAATATAGTGGAAGCCACCCAAGACTTGGTCAACTCAAAGAGACAGCAGCTGGTGGGGGCGGTGTAGAGGCATGAACATGCCCACCAGGCATGTTCAGGTGAGGATGAGATCAGAAGGAAAGGAAACCACTCTGTAAATCAAAGCCCAACCAGAAGTCCAATTCTATCATTCAGTGCTAGATCTCTGTGCCAATCAGAAGTGAACTGACTGGAAACCACCTTTGCATAGAGTGTGCCTGAGTGGTGATTGACTTATCCTTTTGGAGTTATGTCAATGGCACCTGCTTAAGTGCCACTCTGCTTCCCTCCACTCTCTTTACAAGGTCAGGAAATTTGAACGTACGGTTCTTGAGAGTATCTTGTTTCAAAGCTCTGAGTAAATGTCTGAAAAATCATGAGATTCCACATGTGGACAGTAACACATGAGCATTCTTTAGAAGAAGGGACCATCTGGGGTGCCAGGGATAGAACCTGGGTTGGCCTCTTGCAAATTAAATGCTCTACCCACTGTACCACCTCTCTTGCCTTAGTCTTCAGGGTCTTGGTCAATAAAGACAATTGTTAACTTATCTCAGCTGCTGGAGCAACTATTGGTGCCGGACTAATCATACAGAGGGATTGAGGACTAGCTGGAGGTGAGGAACCACAGTGAAATGAAGGAATAACTTAAAAAATAATGCTCAGAATAGCATCAACAACTCTTCCCTTCACAGAAACTCTTTCTATAGTGTGGTGTGGCTAGGAGGCTGTCAAGTAACTTTGTTAAGTCTAAGGCACAGTTTCTAATCAGGCATGCTATTACTCATTCATTAAGCAACTACAACAATTTAATAAATAGTGGCCAGAGTGACAGCACAGCGGGAAGGGCATTTACCTTGTACAGTGTCGACCCAGGTTCTATCCCTGGCATCCTATATGGTATCCAGAGCACTGTCAGGAGTAATTCCTGAGTGCAGAGCCAGGAGTAACCCCTGAGCATCATTGTATGTGACCTCAAATCACTTGATCACTTGACATCCCGTTATTCATCGATTTGCTCAAGCGGGTGCCAGTAACATTTCCATTGGACCCTATCATGTGCCAGTGTAGCCCGATGGCATCTTGTTGTTCAGGAATACCAAGAGCATCAAACCGTTCATTTAGGGTCCTGACGAAGAAGTCTGACGATCTTGAAGGTAGGTGACCACGTGATCTTTTGACATCCCCCGGGATCCAGTCAGTAACGGCTCTAGTCCAGCGGTCATCTCCAAATCGCATTACATGTCCAGCCCATCTGATTTTCAATGCCTTGGCAAACGAGACAGCATCCCTGACTCTGGAACAGTGACAGAGGTTGGAGCTCCAGATTCCTTCTTTCACTTGAGTGAGGTGTGCTACTCCAAGCATAGCTCTTTCAATTCCTCTTTTTGGGAGGCGCAGATAGCATTCTCAATCTGCTTTCTTAGGGCCCTGGTCTCTGAGGCATATGTTAATGCAGGGAGAATGGTGGAGTCAAAGAGATATACCCAGAGCTGGAGGTTCTTTGTCCTTTTAGCTATTTCTTCGATGCCTTTGAAGACATTCCATGCCGCTCTCTTCCTCCTGCGCAGCTCAGGTTTTGGTCGCTCATCATGTTGACTTCTCGACCTAGGTACACATAACTGCTGAATTCAGAGATGTTTGTTCCATTGAGAGTGAATGGGGCCTCTGGAACTAGTTCATTTTTCATGAACATAGTTTTGTTGAGATTCAGCTGTAGATCTATCTTTCCACATTCTCGGTTGAAGTCAACCAGCATTTGTGCCGCTTGGCTAATGTTTGGTGTTATTAGAACGAGGTCATCAGCGAAGCGGAGGTGGTGTAGTTGCCGACTATCTATCTTCACTGCCATTCCTTCCCATTCTAATTGTCGCATGATGTTCTCGAGGGTGGTGCTGAAGAGTTTTGGTGAAATGGTATCACCCCGCAAAACCTCTCTTTTGACATCGATGATCACTTCCTTGTAGAATGGTGAGATCCTGGTGGTGAATCTGTAGTAAAGCTCATGAAGGATCTTGATGTATTGGGTTTGAATGCTCTGTTTGGCTAGGGCTTCGATTACCACTTCGTTCTCCACAGAATCAAAGGTTTTCTTTAAATCAATGAATGTGAGACAGAGCAGCATCTTGAACTTCCTACAAACCTCGATGAGCTTGGTTACCATGTGGATATGGTCGATTGTGCTGAATCCTTTTCGGAAGCCAGCTTGCTCACATGGTTGTCCTTCATCTAATGTTCTGCCAATCCTGTTCAGGATGACTCAAGTGAACAGCTCATAGATGACAAACAGCAGGCAGATGGGGCGATAGTTGCCAATGTCGTGGATGTCTCCCTTCTTGAACAGTAGAAATGTCTTGCTGGTTTTCCATTGGGAGGGCACCTTGCATTCAGACATGTAGCGCATGAAGAGCCGAGCTAGTGTATTGATGAGTACTTATGGCAGATTCTTCAAGTTTTTTGGGGCTGAATTTGTCTGGGCCTGGTGCTGTTCCCTTCTTTACCGACGAAATGGTGTGTCGGATTTCAGAAGGGAGAACATTGGGAATGACAATTCATCCTGCAGAATTTGGTATGTGGGCAGGCGGACGTGGCTATCAAAGAGATATGAGTAGAATTCATGGATGATCTTCTCCATGGCCTTTCTGGAAGATGTGATAGATCCATCAGGATGTCGGAGGGCAGTCATCTTGGTCTTATATTTGGTGAAAGACAGGCAGGCACTGCGAATGCTTTCCCCATCTTCTGCTGTATATAAAAATGTGACCTCAAAAGCAAAAATAAACAAACAAACAAATAAACAAACAAACAAATAAATAAATAATATATTTTAACTTGTTTGAGCTAGGGAAAATTCTAGTGGCTGCAGATACTATGATAAAGGAAACTAATCAAGTTTTTGTCTTCAGGGAGCTTCCTTCCAGTGGAGGAGGAAATAGTAACTAAACAAATACATAGCAAGTCAACAAATAAAAAGTGCATGTACATTCTAGTAAAAACAACAAAAAGAAAGTGTCAGAAGAAAAGTAAAGTGGACAAAGAGGTGGGAGTTGGAAAGGGACCAGCCCTGTTGAGGGTAGTGTTGGTAGGTCTCTCTGAGGAGGGAACAGTTGAACAGAACGCTGAGCACAGTGAGAGATCCCAGTCCTAGTCCTGTGCTCCCAAAGGTTTGAGGCCATGACAGTGACAATGGAAACACCAAGGAAGCACAAACTCCTAAGTCAGTGTTCAGGAGCACTAAGAGATTTTCATGAAGAAAACCATGGTTTAACCATGGTCTGAAGGAAGCAGACCAGTAAAGGAGGTTGAGGAAGGGAGGATCTCTGTTTCTTTGATTCTCAGTGTCTCTGTTTCTGTCTCTGTGTGTCAGACAGTGTGTGTGTGTGTATGTGCTTGTGTGTGGTCCCACCGGCAGCAAGCATGGTCAATTTGGTCAAAACCACAGGGGTAGTGTAAGAATCAAAGCTGCGATTCTGCATATTAAACTCCAGGGAGCGATTTTGAAACTCATGAGTCCAGGTTTCAAGGCGGCCTTCCTGGGGAAGCCCTTTCTTATTCTATTCTTTTAAAACGATATGATAGATCAAGTGCAGCACCAAACACTGCACTTGACCCATTTTCAGTG
Source organism: Cryptotis parvus (assembly GCA_021461705.1). Classification (NCBI taxonomy): domain Eukaryota; kingdom Metazoa; phylum Chordata; class Mammalia; order Eulipotyphla; family Soricidae; genus Cryptotis; species Cryptotis parvus. The sequence continues at coordinate 84,697 of JAJIBD010001056.1, read as the reverse complement.
CACTGTACAGTAAAATTCATTACATCACTAAGGTGGGCAAACATTATTGCTGTTTCCAAAACATGTCCAAAAGCACAAACAGAAACTTTACACTGATAATTGATAATTCTCCACTCAGCTCACATACCCCATCAGTCCCTGAAAACCTTTCAGAGACTCTGAAAACCTCTACTAAGTGCATATGTCTATGAACTAACCCATTCTAGATATTTTAGGAACTAGACTCACATAATGTTTATCCTTTCATGACTTATTTATTTTATTTAGCATGATAGTTTCAAGATTCAAACAAGGTGGAGCATGTACTAGTACTTCGTTATGTTTCTCAGCTGAACTGTGAACTTGTGCTTGTTAAATCATGTTTTGTTTATTCTCCATCTACTGATGGACTCCCAGTTGTTTTCACCACTAGGCTACCATGAGCGGTTCTGCAGTGAGCCCTGCACACACCCTCCAGCAGAGCATAGGGCTCACGTTTCCATACATTCTCCGATACTCATCTATGTTATTTTTCAAATTGTAGCCATCCTAGTAATTATAACATAGTATTTTGTAGGTTTGATTTGCAATTCCGTAGTGAACAAGATATTGAGTTTCTTTTCTTGTGTTTATGAAGCCTTTTATATCTGTTTTTGAAAAATATCTCTTTAAGACTTTTGCCCATTGCTGGAATGAGTTCTTTGTCTCTTTGTTGTTGAATTTAAGGAGTTCTTCTTTTATTCTGGATATTAGACTATTTTCAGGTAAATTGCTTACAAACATTTTAACCCTTCTGTAGTTTTTCAAAAATTTGTTATGGTAGTGTTTTTGATGTGAAAAAGCTTCAAATATTGATGATATGAAACTAATTTTGTGTCTTGTCTTTTTCTTTCTTTCCCCCTTCTTTCTTTTCCTTCTTTCCTTCCTTCCTTTTTCCTTCCTTCCTTCTTCCTTCCTTCCCTTCATCCTTCGTTCTTTCTTTCTTTTCTCTCTCTCTTTCTCTCTTTCTTTCTTTCTTTTCTTTCTTTCTTTCTTTCTTTCTTTCTTTCTTTCTTTCTTTCTTTCTTTCTTTCTTTCTTTCTTTCTTTCTTTCTTTCTTTCTTTCTTTCTTTCTTTCTTTCTTTCTTTCTTTCTTTCTTTCTTTCTTTCCTTCTTCCTTCCTTCTTCCTTCCTTCCTTCCTCCCTTCCTTCCTTCCTTCCCTCCTCCTTCCTTCCTTCTTCTTCCTTCCTTCCTTCCTTCCCTCCTCCTTCCTTCCTTCTTCCTTCCTTCCTTCCTTCTTCCTTCCTTCCTTCTTCCTTCCTCCTTCCTTCCTTCTCCTTCCTTCCTTCCTTCCTTCCTTCCTTCCTTCCTTCCTTCCTTCCTTCCTTCCTTCCTTCCTTCCTTCCTTCCTTCCTTCCTTCCTTCCTTCCTTCCTTCCTTCCTTCTTTCTTTCTTTCTTTCTTCTTTCTCTTTTTTTCTTTTCTACTCCCTAGTATCATAACTAAGAACCTACCACCAACTTCAAGACCATAAACATTTATTCCTCTGCTTTTTCTGAATAGTTTACAGTTAAAATAATTTACATTTGGGTCTCAGCTGAATTTTGAGGTATTTTTTATGATGTACAATAGCAGTTTGGCTTCAGGGTTTGGCATGTGGCAATCCAGATGCACTCACTTCATTTAGCTGAAAAGACTTGTGGGCTATGACTTGGCAAAGCACTTTTGACCACATATATGTGAGTTTCTTTCCATTGTTATGTATGTGTATCTTATGGAAAACTGAATATTTGCATATAGAAGCTCTGTAATAAGGTTTAAAATCAGTAAATGGACTCCTTTGAATTTGTGCCATTTTTTTCAAAATTGCTTTGGCTATTCATAACCTCTTGAATTCCATATCAATTTAAGAACTGACTTTCCATACTCCAAAAAGTCATGAGTTTTGGATAGAGATTTAATTAAATGTGTAGGTTGCTTCAGGTCATAGTTCTCTTTTAAAAATATCTGTTAATGGACTAATATATGCCTTTTAATTAGTTTAGATTTTGCAAAGTTTGCCAGAAATGTTATGTAGCTTTCTGTGTATAGTGCAATGGTAAAATTTATTTCTTGATATTTTATTTTCACATGCTATTATGAGTGAAATTGCCATGATGATTTCCTTTCTAACTTGTTTATCCCTAGTATAGAAAGAGCTGATTTTTGTGTGTTGATCTTATACTTTGTAATCTTGCTGACTTTGCTTATGTTCTAGAGGGTTCCTTGTCAATACTTTGTGATTTCATTAAAATTTTTTTTTCTATTGATAGTATCACCACCCCAGCTCTCAAATGTTTTAAATGTTCATTATTCTCTATGCTTCATCACCTTCTGGGACCCACATAGCATGAACTTTTGGTGATGTCCTGCAATCTCTTAGTCACCTTCCTCGTTTATTTCCTTTATGCTCCTCAGGTGGGATAATTTCAACATAAAATTCTCGAGTCTGTAGTGGCAGAGACATTCTTGTATGATAGATGGCCAAGCCAGTGTTTTCATTTGGCTTTGTGCACCTTGCTTGAGACCCAAGTTCACCTTCCGGGCAATGTTCAAGTTTATGTTCCTTTTTGGTACTTTCTGAGCAAATATCTTATACTGGGCATGCATGTGACTTCTCAGTTTGACTAGCTTTATTTTTAAATCCCCATTATTCTTAGAGGCTTTTGATTGTTCTCATTTCCCCCAAATTTCTCCTTTGCTTTTCCTCCCAGACCTAAGTAGTTTATTGTTGCAGTATACTGTTGTCCAGAGCCTTTGCATCTTGCCTGGAGTTACCTCCTGTAGGCCACTTTGTAGACAAGGAGCAAAAAAACAATTTTATATGTGGCAGTATATCTTACCATGTATTCTATGTTAGCTGGTATAAATATTTTCTCTCATGCTACCACAATCATTGTGGGACTAGATAGATCTTACCAGTATATTTACCTGGCCAGTTCTCTAAGCAATTAGACTAGAGAGAAATACCCTTTGCCCCCAAGCAAGCAAACATGGCTCTCTAATAAGTCTAAAGGCTAATATACAAAACAAGTATGAAGTAAAGAGGATAAGCTTGTGAAGGCTTGGAGAAATATATACCTGGCTGTAGAATATCCATTGGTATAGATGCATGCCCTGTTGCAGGACACCTAAAAGCCTAGGCCTCTGCGTCTTCCCTGGATTGCCTCCTGCAGGTCACTTCATAGATAGGGGGTAGTCTGAATGTGGCAGTCTTATCTGACCATGTATTCTGTACTGGCTGGTATAAATATTCTCTTATGCTACCACAAGCATCGTGGGACTAGCTAGATCTTACCAGCATATTTGCCTGGCCACGTTGGATCGCTAAGTAATTAGGACCAAAGAGAAATGCTGTTTGCCTCCAAACAAGCAAGCATGGCTCCCTGATAACTCAAAGGCAACTAAAATACAAAACTACCGTGAAGTAGACGAGATTCTGGTGAAGGCTTGGAGAAATATTTAACTGGCATTAGTATTAGTCTTTGGACAGAGACATGCCATCTCAGAAACCCCTTCTCTACCCTATAAAGGCAATTCCAGGCAGATCTTGGTTTAAGATATTAGTTGAGGTGCTGGGAGAAATTACCTGAGGGCATTTGATCCTTCCTGCCAGGGGAAGTTACATTTACCTTATAGCTTCTCCCAGCTCTGCTAGGAGGCTTTTAATTAGCTCTGGGTCCTTGTAAACAACCAGATGGTCTCTTGAAGTTGCTACATTCTATGGAGCTGTTTTCCTGTTTCATCTCTAGATAGCCCAGTCCAGAATGGGCTGGGCTGGGGAGTTTGGTCAGATTTCTATGTAGGGCGCCATTACTCTGCCCACTGCCACGTTGCCTTTCCGCGCATGCGCAGGGTCCTGTGTCCTGCGCATGCACAGAGTCCCTGGCGTGGTGTGATTGGGCTTTGTCCAATCAGGGCATGTTTCATCAGATCGCACGAGCTCGTGCGAGCTCGCACGACCCATGCCGGCCAATGGGAAGTGGACACGTCAACCTGCGCCAGCCAATGGGAAACGGACATGCCAAATAGCACTGTATAAAAGCAGCTTGCACAACGGGTCAGGGTCCTTTTTTGCCATCACAAATATCAAACTAAAAGAGCTCCAGTAAAGCATGTTCTGAGAAGAATCCTGTTGTGGTCGTTCTTCACCACGGACGGTCGAGGGCATCTCACACATCTAGCTATAAAATAAGCTGCAATAAGAAAGAAGCGCTCTTTTTCCCCCTTTTGCCATTCGGCTTCCCTTGGTGTTTTGCTTCTCCGTCCTCTTCATTCTCTGTTGGGCCTCAACACGTGGTGGCAGCCATCTTGGCCTACACCTGGCTGGGGCCTAGCTGGGAACCCAGAGTCCGGAGGTTTTCCCTGCTCTTGGATTGTATATTGGATCCTGTGATAGTAAAGCCCTTTTAAAACTGCATCGGATTCCTGAGTCTTCATCCATTCCCTGCCAGCTTCGGAGGTAGAAGGGAACTAGCTTCCCAACACTGTCGGGGATCCCAGTGGCACTCCCGACAATGCCCTTCCCCATTCTGCATAGGACCTGTAGGAACACTTCCAAGGCAGATCTTGGTTGGGCAATATTAACATTTCAATGGTGCTAGGTGAGGTCCTGGTAGAATTTACCTGAGGGGAATTGACCTTAACTGCTTTCCATTGATGTGGACCGGTCTGGGCTGAAAAGTTATAAAAGCTGTAGCCTGCTTTCTTCCACACCTTTTGCCTTTTCTTCCTCTACTTCTCTCCCTTCTCTTCCTTGTTGGGCCTTAGCATGTGGTAGCGGCCATCTTGGCCTACGATTCTAAACCTACACATGGCTGGGGACCAGCTAGGAATGTAAAGTCTGGGGGTTTACTGCTACTGAATCATATGCCAGAACCCGTGAGAGTAAAGCCTTTTGAAACTTTGCTGGATTCTCACATCTTTCTCTGTCCACAGGCTGCCAATCCCCTGGGGCGAAAGGGGATCCCTGACCAAGCTCCCAGATATTTCAGGGCACCCAGTGTTCCCTGACAGTTTATTATCTATCTCAACTAATATTTCATTTCAGGTATCTTCAGGTCTTTTGTCTTGTGAAGAGTTCAGGGCATGACCACCATTTTTCCAGGCTGGTGCATTTCAAGTTAAGTAAAACAGAGATAGAAGCTTTGTATAAGTTCTTCAATTAGCATCCAAATTGCTTAGAACTTATTATATAACAATTTGACTGTATGAATCAGCTCCCTCTGTCTGATCTCAGGGACCAAGATTCCATAGGGGAAATAGAACTTCTATCTCCAAGATGGCTGCTCAGCCTTTATAGTCAGAGAAGGTGGGGTGAGAAGGCAAATAGAAACACCCAAAGAGTTTCCTACTCTTTTTGAAAAGGCTCACCATTTCTTTTTCTAATTTTTTAAATTTTTTATTATACCACCATGAGAACAACATTACAAAGATGTTCATAATTGGGTCTCAGTCATATATTGTTCCAGCACCCATCCCTTCACCAGTGCCCCTTCAACCACCAATGTCCCCACATTCCCTCTCTCCCAGCTCCAGAGTAGGCATTTCTTCCTTCGCTCCCTTTCTCTCAGTCTCTCTCCATCTCTCCTTCATCTTCCTGATCCTTATTATACCATGTGAGATATAGAATTACAAGGATGTTCATAATTGGGTCTCTACAATACAGTGTTCCAGAATCCATCCCTCCACCAGTGCCAATTCCACCCAATTCCTAATAACACCACCCAAACCCTGCCTGCCCCCATTGCAGGCACATTTTACTTATCTACCTCTTTGTCTATGTCCCTGTATTTCCCAATCTCTCTTCTATTACACTTTATGGCTTGTCCTATGGATACTAATAATGTATGATGTTATCTATTTGATTATTTAATAGTGAGTTCTACTGTGACATCATAATTCCTCATTCCCCATAACCTCTCCAGTTTGATGCAAATAGAATGATCGTTGAAGTGTACAAGTGAGAAAGATCTTGAAAGGATCTGGTGCAAAATGCATTGAGTCTAAGATTAAACCGTGGCGGCAGAGCCACTGCGGCGCCCTGGGCAGCTGTGGATCTGGAGTCTCTGTCTTGTGGCCGTTGGCTGTGGTGTCTGGAGCTCAGGGTCACACCCACTGAGCCTGGAGGCTGGGGACTGAGTGGAGGCCCTCAATCCTTGCTCTGAGTCCAGCAGGTGCAGCTGCCTGCATGGCGAGCAGGCCCTAGGAGCTATGTAGGACACGACCAGGCGCTGGCTGAAGGCTCACCATTTCTTGATTTAATATTCTCCAGATTCCTACTAACTTTTAACTATTTTCCAAAGTTCTTGTCTGACAGCTTCTGTTTGTTTTTGATATTTGTGCTGGAACACTGGAGCATGGCACTGTCTTCCCTGTTATTTTGCTAGTGTCACTTTTTGCTGTGTACATTTCTATTTGTCTTTGATGTCTCTCACAGAGAAATGGCAAGATTGCTTCAAAAAGAGTAAAATAGGGCAGGGGTAGCACACCAATCAGCCAAGGCTGATTTTATATTCATGTGTCATCATTTCCAAGCTGTATCAGACAAGTTACATAATCTTAGTGTGACTACATTTCCTGCAGTTAGAAAAAGTGGTTGCATTATAAAGGGAATCATGTATGAGGGTTTTGTAATAATTAAAAACAATATTATTCAGTAGGTATTTGGAAGACTAAGAGATATCTAAGATATATTTCCTCTCTCTTGTTTACTTTTTGGTTTTCCAAATTCTCCTTCCCTTTTCTTCCATGCTCATCCATGCAGGAAATATGTTGTCATTTCTTTCACCTAAAACCTCATACACAGAGTTTGCCCATGAAATCTGAAAATTTAGTATTCTGGGGAAATTCTTCTTAAGCTGATACATCTTCTTTATTAAGTAAAGCAAAACTCACATGAAATGTGATGACAATATCTAGCCCACATATAATCAGGTTTTCCTCTGAGGAGCTTTACTTAACTTTATGTTTACTCATTTGTTCCATAATGATTTCTTCAGCACCTACTATGTGTTGGCTCTTGAGCTGATAGTTCAAAGGCCTTTATTTGAATGCCAATGACACGGGTGATACACAAAGAGACAGACAGCAAACAAAATAAATATTCATGAGGACATTCTAGATAATGAGTGCTCCAATGAAGTAGAGTGAGCTGAGAAGAATTAGTTGGTCACATTTCAATGAAAACACAGCTGATGAGCTGACATTTAGATGATGGAAGGATTCCATCATGTAGGATCAGGAAGGAGCAGTTAGAGCCAAGGTCCCTATAGGAATAGTATCTTATGAAAATGCTGCCCTGGGGCATACCCAAGTTCACAGGCTACACATTATAGTAGCTGCAATAGACAATAGCGACATGAACCAAATTTTAGGATAATTCTGAATTGTGGTAAAGGTATCACGTTATTATCATTTTATGGTACCAAGTATTGAACCCAGGGACTCACATGTGTATGGCATGTGATCTCCCAATGAACCACTTCCTTAGCTTGATAAAGGTAAATAGTTAAAATTAGCAGAAGAATGGGTAGGAGTGGGTATTTTTTAGGAGGATTGTTTACAAGGATTCTTCAAGGAGCTGGGAATCTAAGCTATAGCATAGAAGGCTCAGAACTTTGCAGACTATTAGGAAGCATGACATGTTTCCATGATCCGAGACAGCTCAGTTGAGGAAGGTCAAGGATGTGAGTGGTCCTGCATAAGAAGACTGAGGAGCAGGATGCCACTGAGATACTTCAGACTCCAGAGGAGACTGTTGACTATAGAAGCCCAGCTTTTTGAGCCAAATCAGCATTTCCCAAATAGCCCCCAATGGGGATCCAGGATACCCAAGGAGACCATAGATGAAAATCACATAAATGGGTGACCATAGTATAAGATGAGGGATTCAATTAGTAAGACAGTGGGGGCATACTAAAGAAATTAAGATTTGAAGAAGTCCCCAGTGTTAAAAAGGTTGAGCAACCCTGGTGTCCATTACTGTCCTTGTCCATATGTAGGTACTTACCTCGGGCATCAAAAAGTTTGATGCCCTTAGTAGGAATCTCTGCATGCGGGGCCTGGCTGTAAACCCCAGGATGTTTCTATTCAGTTTCTAGCTGTCGTCATGCCCTTCATTTTATCTTCTCACAAACCCTAGGGTCTCAGCCTGCTTCCTCTAACAATGCCATCTCTTCTAATTTAAGTATCTCTGTGATTCCCCCACCTTCCTTTTTCAAGAGACGTTCACCTTCTTTGAGATTATCCCTCAGCCTCATACAGAACAAGGTCAGGTCTCAAACTGTCCTAGATCCTGGCAGAACCCTATTCCCATACTCCTCCCGACAAACTCACCGTCCCTTTTCCCATAGAGGGTCTATTGTGAAGCTCCACACACTTCATTGCCAAAGAGAAATGAATTTGCAAATCTGAAACATTGGCAAAGTTTCCAGAATCTTTCAGACTCCCCAGCTCTGAAGTATAGCCTCTCACTCCCACTCCAAGACAGTCACAAAATGTTGTTTTGGATTCATTCTTCTAACATTCCCTTCCCTACAAAGCTGTTTTTCTTTGAGGTTACAGAAATGACTCTCCACATAAACACCCGAGTAGAAAACATTCTCTTGTTTCAGCTAGGCAACTTGGTTTTCTTATGGCATCACAAAATTCAATTTACTTTTGGAAGCACTTGAGTTTTGCTTAAAAGTTTGTTGTGTGGAATGGGGGATGTCTCTGGACCATGGAGGTACCAAACAAGTAATGGTGCCTGTCTCAGAGATTATATCAGAGAGAGGCAGGCAGGCTGCGATGATTAGCGAATGTCTCAGAAGCAGTGCTGTGAATGAAGCACCCCACTTTATAGGCCCCTAAGACTGTCTTGACTTGAGCCATAGGCTTGTCTCACAGGTTCAGGCCGATGTCTGTATCCAGAGTGGCAGGCAGTGCTCCGACTCCACCTCCTGAAGAAATCTTCCCTATAGTTCCCTTCTCGCTCTTCCACATGCCCTTCTCTATTTGCTCCATGACTTTTACCACAATCCAGCTTTCCTTTGCTTATGTGTTTATATATTGATTTTTCACTAGCTGGGAGATCCCTGAGGGTCTGAGCTAGGTGATTTTATCCTTGTTGTGTCCCCAGGGTTGAAATAGAATATATATGTTACAAATGTCTGATGAAAACATTTATTATTGAAGTGAGCATGGGAGTCGGAATGACCATAATTCTCTCAATCACGACTTTTCTGTGCTCTCTTTCCCACACCAAACCAAACAACACAGCTGGATATCTGCCTTGTTTTCCTCCTTGGCTCCAAGTTACCCACTGATCTGTGGCTCTACATAGCATAAGAATGACTTTCCTGGTGCTCTGACACTTCTCCCAGCTTTTAACAAACCCTGTAGGGAGCAAGTTCCACAGCCCTGCACTATCACTTAGAATCCTCCAGTGCTGGGGCGACTGGTTGAAGCAGCCTGAGGGCTTGGAGTGTTTACAACTATAGCTTGTCTGCATTTTTTTCCTCATAAGAGAGCAGTTGAAGTAAGAGATCAAAGTGTGGATGTTGCATGTCATGTGAAAGATGATGAATTGTATTGCCTAGTACCATTACGAATATCCAACAACATAGTGCATGCGAGGTGTTGAGAATAGTGAAATCTTTGGAAGTCTTACAACTATTGTTGGGTTTTGTTTGCTAATACAATACAATACAATACAATACAATATAATATAATATATAATACATATAAATATATAATATAATATATTATATGCGATATGTAATATATGATATATAATGTTTGTTTTGTTTGGGGGTTACACCTGGTAGTGACTTAGGACTTACTTCTGGTTCTGCACTTAGAAGTCATTCCTGGCAGGCTCAGGGTACGATATGGGGTGCTGAAGATTGAACCCGGCTGGCATCTTGTAAGGCAAACACCCTATCTGCTGTACTATTTCTCAAGCCCCAAGACTCACTATTAATGTTATCATTAGTATTTCTCTGTCACTTGTCATTTATGATTTTATAATGGGAATCAAGTACTGAATTTGACTGAGCAATTTTTATTCATTAATTTATTGTTATGTAGAAAGGGTCTGTGGTGTGTGAAGTATTATTCTGGACTCTAGAGGCTTAAAAGTGAACACAACAGGTAAGGCATCTGCACTAATGGGGTTTATATCCAGTGAGGGTAGACCAAGAACATACCTCCCCATAAGGTCTTTGTTTAGAAAAATCACTATTATTTCACAGACAAAAAAAAAGTTTATAAAGTTGAAGAGATTGCATGCCCAATCCCCATGCCATCCTCCCCTGGCATCTTTCTTCCTTCTGCCAATGAAGTAGATGCTCCCAGTGCCTCACATCTGGCTGGGCCAAATGCCCTCCATGGAACAGCCATAGAGCTCCACATGATCTGCCTGTTCTGTCTCCCTTGACACCTTCCTTGGCCTCAGAAGTTCCTGCAGGCTGCTAGGAGTAACGGCAGTGCTGTGTCTTCAATGACTCTCTTGCTCTCCTCTGAGCACAAACATATACAACGTTAGATTATCTGCCTCAGTGGGAACAGCGTGTCTCCTCAGTGTAGGACAATTTTCAGCTAAGTGCATCTTATTTAAGACTCTAAGAATGGCAGTTAAGCAAATGTAGGAGGAGAAATGTATATGAAAACTATCCATTGAAAACTGTGGCTAAATATATCAGCTGCCGAGGGACAGTTTCCAGGTAATAGTGCACATTCGCTGTTCTCAGGGCAGCTCAAGGCAGGGGCAAAGGCTTTGGGGGTTGATCTGCTCACATTGATTTTCTTTATAAATCAGTTTGATACTAGATGCTGCAAGGTTAATTTTGGATGATTAACTCCTCTGTATTGGGATATTTGATTTAGTTCCCCTTTCAGACACTTTCTCCCCATTGATTGTCTCTACAAAGCAGAGGAGGCAGGAGGCCAGGCTTCCCCACAGCTGCCCAAAGTCCTACCCAAATATGCTTCTGGTGTGAAAGATCGAGGTGTGGGCCTACCCTACAGGCAGGGGAGTCAGGTAGTGTCTTAACCTGGATGTCCCTGAGCAAGTCTAGGCTACAGGGAACAGAAACAAAGATGTGCTATCATGTTAGCCTGGGTTTCACTTCCAGCCTTGGTGCTTGACTTGAAAAGAGATCTTGATCACCATGTAACCCTGGAGCCTTTTCGGCAGCCAAGGTCATGTGTCCTTGTTCCTTTGAGTTTCAGCCTCCAGTTCCTCTTTAGTTGAGGAAGTTTCCTCTCTGCCCGGCCGGGCTGTCTCCCACTTCCTGCCCTTTGCTCATGGACCTCACCCTGTTTCATTCTTTCTGGTCTTTGCACCCCTTCCATCACTGGCTTCTATATTCAGGACCTAAATTACAATCCTCCTCTCCCATGTTGTGTGAATAGGTGGGGATGATGACTGGGTAGGCCCAAAGCATTTGGGCCTGTGGCAGAGTTCCACACTCCTGGCCAGCAAACAACTTGAGAAATAAATAAGAAATGTGTTCATGGAGAGACAAGTGGAGACGACATTGTTCTTCCTCAAGATTCAAGCCAGGAGAGGGAGGGGGAGGACTGCTTACCAGCGGAGCCCCCTGCGTCCCCTTCCCTGTCCCCTTTCTCATCTGACAATCCATCCCAGGCACTCTTTCTCTAGCACACTCAGGTTCTGGCCACTCTTCCCATTTTCCTTCTCCTTCTGCTTTCTTGCCTGGTGAGCAAGTCTCTGTTGGAAGTTCCCTGTACTCCCGCCAACCTGCCCTACACACCAGCCCTTCCAGACAGTTTGGAGACTTCAGACCCCTGCCAGCATCACTTTCCTGTTCCTTCACCATACCTGGCTCCTCTGCTAAAGGGCATGGTATGGTCCAAGGCTTCTCTCCTCGCCCTGAATCTACTGTAGTGCCTCTTGATCCTGTGAAGGGACAAGCCAGAAGCAGCAATGCAATGAGGAACGAGACTTTGCCTACTGAACATTAGCTCACATAGCCCATGGACATTGTAGGAGCCTGTAACATCTGGATTCTAGCTGTTTCCTGGGAGGGTCATCATAAAAGCCATTTGTACTCTGACCCTTTGCTCTGGCTTTGGGGATCATCTCACTCTTCCCTGGTCTCCACAAGCACTTCCTTAAACCAAAGGCAAGTGGCTCTCCATGCCTGCTTACTTGATTATTTGATCAGCATCAGCAATGTGCTGAGGTTCATAGAATCTCCCCTTTGGCATGTCCTCAGCTAAGCTGACACTGGAGGAGATGGGAGGACAGTCTGAGAACACTAAAAGCCGCATGAAAATGCGTTGGAAGGTCTGAGCTCTGATAGTGGTTTCCTTCCCCTTTGTCTCCCCCTGGATCCTTGGGGTGTTTACTTTTATATTTTAGTCTCGGTTTCCTCATCCAGGGGCAGTGACAGAAAGGGGAACATGAGGGGAACAGAGAGATGACATGGGCTCTGGAGGTCAGTAGTTAAAGAATAAGGATGTCAAAGCCCTTGTTGCAATGCTGGGCAAATAAAAAAACCTCAGGAATGATGTTTTTAATAGAGTAGTAATAATATTATACAAGTTATTTGACGTAATTGCACTGATGTTGATATTAACAATAGTTACTTGTGAAGATGATGATGCTAATGGTATGTGAATTCAGAAGTAAGATGCTGGAAAAAGCACAAAGGAGGTGCTGTACTTAACTAGGATCTGGGAGGTGAAGGCTTGCTGGCAATTTTCCAGGAGAATAATGACTTGTGTAACTTATAAAATGAAGGCAGGTGGGACCCAAGAGATAGATATACAGCAGATAAAGACCTCGAGTTTCTGTGGCTGACTCAGATTCTATGCACTGCATCATATATGGTCCTCTGGGATTGCCAGGAATAATTCCCGAGCCAGGAGTAAACCTTGATCCAGGTGTAAACTCTGGAACAGTTGAATATGGTCCAAAATAAACAAAATTCCATTGTAGAACATTGTATTCCTCTCTTCTAGTTATCCTATATACTACATGTAAGTGTTTCATCCTGTGTTTATCCTTCTTCCAGCTTCTTTTAACGTATCTTCCAGCTCTATCTATATTTCAGTGCTTTGCATGGTTTCATCATTACTTACAGATGTGTAGTATTTTATTTTGTATATATACCACCACACGGCAGAGCCTGACAAGCTACCCATGTCGTATTTGACATACCAAATACCACTAACAATTATAGACCTCATTCCCATGACTTGATGGAATGGTTTGAGGCTTTTTATGTTTCTGGAGCAGGCAGATGCCCTTGGGCTATCTCACATGTGCCAGAACATACTGAGATGTTACTGGTGCCCGCTCCAGTACTTGATGATCTACGGAAGTCAAGTGATCAAGTGATATATACCACATCTCCCTATCTACTTATCTGTCATTGGACATATAGGCTGATTCCAAATCTAGCTACTGTGCTGAGTGCTGCAATTAATAATGGTGTACATAAGTTCTTTGAATTAATGTTTTCTGTCCTGCTTATAGATACCCCAAAGTAAAGTGGAATTGCTGGGTCATATGAGAGCTCAATTCTGAGTTTACTGAGTACTTTCCATACTGTTTTGGTAGGAATTAGATCAGTCAATATTCCCACCAGCAGTGGATGAGGCAAAATCATGAGACCCAAACTTGAGCTTCCGTATGACTCAGCAATACTGCTCCTAGAAATATACCTCAGTGGTCCAAAACACAATACAGAAAAGCCATTCCTAGTGCATTCCTAGTTCACTTCTATGTTCATTCACAGTAGTCAGAATTCGAAAACAACTCAAGTGGCCTAGAAAAAATGATTGGATAAAGAAACTATGGTACAATGGAATGCCATGCAGCTGTTAAGAAAACTGAAGTCATGAAATTTGCTTATACATAGATGAACATGGAGAGTATCATGCTAAATAAAATGAGTTAGGGGAGAGGATCAAACATAGAATGATTGCACTCATTTGGGGTATACTGAAAAGAAAAAAAGTAGTATATGAATAATATCCAAAGACTAAAGGTACAAAGACCAGGAAGATTGGGGCCGGAGTCATAGTCCAGCGGAAAGGGCATTTGCCTTGCAAGCAGCAGATCCGGGTTCGATACCTGGTATCACATATGGTCCTCTTAGCACCGCCAGGAGTAATTTTTGAGTGCAGAGTCAGGAGTAACCCCTGAGCATTGCCAGGTGTAACCCCAAAACGCAAAAACAATACAAAGACCAGGAAGATTGATCCAGGGTAGGAAGCTTGCAACAAAGGGGAGGGAGAATGCAGGTAGGACAGAGAAGTGACCACTATGATAATGATACTTGGAAATGATCAGCCTGGACACACCCTGAGTGCTGAAGGGAGGTAAAGTGATATGCATGGTACCCCTTCAGTACCAGTATTGCAAACAACAGTTCCTAAAAAGAAAATAAGGAGAGAGAGAGAAGAACTGCGATAGAAGTAGGGTGTGGAGAGAGGGCAGGGTTGGGGGAGGAGGGAAACTAGGGACATTGGTAGTTGGAAATGCACAGTGGTGAAGGGATGAGTGTTGGAACCTTGTATTAATGAAACTTAACCATGAAAAACATTGTAACTGCAAGCTTCCTTCTTGTGCTAAACATTTAAAATTTTTTTTATTATACCACCGTGAGACATACAATAACAAAGGTGTTCATACTTGGTTCTTGGTAATATACTATTTCAGCACCCATCCCTCACCAGTGCCCCATTTCCACCACCAATGTACCCCACTACCTTCCACCCACACCCAGGCTGCCTCAATAGCGGTTAGCCCCCTTTTCCTCTCTTTCTCTCTCTCTGTCACTCTCTCTCTCTGTCTCTGCATCTCTCTCCCTCTTCTTTTACACATGGTGGCTAGCCCTGCAGATATTTAGAGTTTATCACTTAAGTCTCTTTGTGTATATTCAATGGTGAGTTATTTTCCCACACTTAATAAAACACTGGTATCTATTTATATCCTATTAATGAATGCAGTCATTCTATATCTGTCCTTTTCCTTCTGACTAATTTCACTCAGCATGATAGTCTCCATGTCCATCCATTTGCAGGTAAATTTCATAATTTTGTCTTTTCTGACAGCCGCATAGTATTCCATAGTGTAGATGAACCACAGTTTCTTTAGCCAGTCATCTGTTTTCGAGCATTTAGGTTGTTTCCAGATTCTAGCTATAGTGAATAGCGCAGAGATGAATAAAGAAGTACAGATAGTGTTTCTGCTATGTGTTTTTTGGTCTCTCGGGTATATTCCCAGGAGTGCTATTGCTGGATCAAATGGGAGCTCAATGTCTAGTTTTAGGAGGAATGCCCATATTGTTTTCCAAAAGGGCTGGCCCAGTCGGCACTCCCACCAACAGTGGATCAGAGTCCCTTTTTTCCCCACATCCATGCCAGCACTGGTTGTTCTTGCTGTTTTGGATGTGTGCCAGTCTCTGTGGTGTGAGATGGTACCTCATTGTTGTTTTGATTTGCATCTCCCTGATGATTAAAGATGAAGAGCACTTTTTCATATGCCTTTTGGCCATTCAAATTTCTTCTTTTTGGAAGCTTCTGTTCATTTCTTCTCCCCATTTTTTGATGGGGTTGGCTGATTTTTCCTTGTGAAGTACCACCAGTGCCTGATATATCCTGGATATTAGCCCCTTGTCAGATGGGTATTGGGTGAATATCCTTTCCCACTCTGTGGATTGTCTTTGTATCTTGGTCACCTTTTCTTTTGAAGTGCAGAAGCTTTTCAATTTTATATAATCCCATTTGTTTATCTTTGCTTCCATTTGCTTGGTCAGTGGTTTGTCGTCTTTAAAGATACTTTTAGTTTCGATGTCATAGAGCGTTTCTCCTATGTTTTCTTCAATGTACCTTATAGATTCATGTCTGATGTTGAGATCTATAATCCATTTTGATCTGACTTTTGTGCATGGCATCAGAAGGAGGTCTAAGTTCATTTTTTACATGTAGCTGCCCAGTTTTCCCAGCACCATTTGTTGAAGAGGCTTTCTTTGCTCCACTTAATATTTTTGTTCCTTTATCGAAGATTAGGTGGTTGTATATTTGAGAGTGTGTTTCAGGATATTCAGTTCTATTCCATAGGTCTATGGGTCTGTCTATACCAATACCACACTGTCTTAATTACAACTGCTCTGTAGTAGAGCTTGAGGTTTTGGAAAGTTATACCTCCCACCTTCTTTATCCTAAGGATTGCTTTAGCTATTTGTGGGGGTTTATTATTCCATACAAATTTCAGGAGTGTTTGTTCAATTTCTTTGAAGAACATCATGGGTACTTTATAGGGACCGCATTGAATCTGTAAAGCTCTAGGGAACATTACCATTTTGATAATGTTAATCCTTCCAATCCATGAGCAGGGAATGTGTTTCCATTTCCTCAGGTCCTCTTTATTTCTTGAAGTAACATTTTGCAGTTTTCTTTGTAGAGATCCTTCACATTCTTTGTCAAACTGATTCCTAGGTATTTGATTTTCTGCGGCACAATTGTGAATGGGATAGTTTCTTTAATGTCCCTTTCTTTTCTTTTGCTGTTTGCATATAGGAAGGCCATTGACTTTTGGGTATTGATTTTGTACCCTGCCACTCTGCTATAGGAATGTATTATTTCTAGGAGCCTCTTGGTAGAGAGTTTCGGGTTTTCCAGTTATAATATCATATCATCTGCAAATAGTGATAACTTGGCTTCTTCCCTTCCTATCTGGATGCCCTTAATGTCTTTTTCTTCCCTGATTGCTATGGCAAGTACTTCCAGTACTATATTGAATAGAAGTGGTGAGAGTGGGCAGCCTTGTCTTGTCCCTGATCTTAAGGGGAAGGCTTTCAGTTTTTCCCCATTGAGAATGATGCTCGCTGTGGGCTTATAGTAGATGGTCTAGATTATATTGAGGAAGGTTCCTTCAATCCCCATTTTACAGAGAGCTTTTATCATGAACGGGTGTTGAATCT
This sequence comes from Cryptotis parvus, assembly GCA_021461705.1. Taxonomy (NCBI): domain Eukaryota; kingdom Metazoa; phylum Chordata; class Mammalia; order Eulipotyphla; family Soricidae; genus Cryptotis; species Cryptotis parvus. The sequence continues at coordinate 67,757 of JAJIBD010001056.1, read as the reverse complement.
TGTCAAATGCCTTCTCTGCATCTACTGATATGATCATATGGTTTTTATTTTTCTTTTTGTTGATATGATGTATTATATTGATTGGCTTGCAGATGTTGAACCATTTTTGCATTCCCGGGATGAATCCCACTTGGTCATGGTGTATAATCTTTTTGATGACTCTTTGGATTCTATTTGCTAGTATTTTGTTGAGGATCTTAGCATCTGTGTTCATCAGGGAGATTGGTCTGTAGTTTTCCCTTTTTTGTGACATCTCTGTCTGCTTTGGGTATCAGGGTGATGTGTGCCTCATAAAAAGCTATTTGGGGGTGTTTCTGTTTCTTCAATTTGCTGAAAGAGCTTGAAAAGAACTTGGAGTAGGTCCTCTTTAAAGGTTTGGTAGAATTTACTGGTGAATCCATCTGGACCTGGGCTTTTGTGTTTGGGAGACTTTTTGATTACTGATTCCATCTCCTCAATGGAGATAGGTTTGTTGAGGTATTCTAAATCTTCTTGTTGCAGACTTGGGAGGCTATAGGAATTCAGGAATTTGTCCATTTCTTCTAGGTTCTCTTGTTTCATGATAAAAGAGAACTTTTATCATGAACGGGTGTTGAATCTTGTCAAATGCCTTCTCTCCATCTCTTGATATGATAATATGGTTTTTATTTTTCTGTTGATATGATGTATTATGTTGATTGACTTGCAGATGTTGAACCATTCTTGCATTCCTAGAGCCCAGTAAGGGTCAGCAGCTAAGATGTTTTTCATGACTGGTCCATTTCCGGTTGTGTGCAGGGCTAGGTTCCTGCCTTCAACTCACCTTCTTGAGATTTAATCTGGTCTTTTTACTTATTTTTATGTATTTATGTATTTTTTTATTTCTCTGTCTCATATATAGTTGAGCCTGATCTGCTGAGGGGTTTGGAGGTTTGTGGAAAGGGATTGGTGCAGAGAGGGAGTTTGGAGGAGGTTTTTGGGAGAAAGGGGAGAGATGCCAAGGAAGGTCAGGGGACTTTGGGGGCCAACTTGCTCTCAGTCACCAGAGATGGCCTGTTCTGTCTTGGGTTCTGTCTGTGCCCCCTCCCCTGTGCCTCACCAACCCCTCCCCTTTAAACCATGATTAAAGGCTCCTAATTGCTCTTGATTTAAGCCTGTGAACATTTCTTCTTTTTTAAAAAAAATTTCTGGGCCACGCCCAGCAGTGCTCAGGGCTTATTCCTGGCTCTGTGATCAGGGATCCCTGCTGGTGGGCTCTAGAGACCATATGGGATGTCAGGGATAGAACCTAGGTCAGTCTCAGTGAAGGAGAACACCTTACCTGCTGTACCATTGCTCTTCCCCCTGTGCAAATTTCTTCTTGTGTTGCTCAAGAGCCTCTGGACTCTGCGCCAATGACAGCCCCAGGGACAAGTGAAGTGGGAAGATTTAGTGACACTTTGACAACTCCCCGCTGCTTGGTCCTTTTCCAGGGAGGGACTCAGGACTCTGGGGCTGCATGACTCTGTTTTGTTTGCAAAGTGATTTCCTTGGGGCTCTGGAGCTCTTCCATGTCAGAGGAAGTCATGTCCTGCTGGTCATTTGCCTGTGAGGTGCCCCGCACTGCCCACAGATTCATGATGCCACCCTGTTCCTTCCCTTGAAACACCCCAAGAGCAGAAAGGGTCAGGTCAGTGGAGTCTTTTCTGGTCTTAGATGGCAAGTGGTCAGATATAGAACTCTGGGGTACAGGAGGCCTGGAGGATTCACGAACACCAGCACTACAGGTTTGATTTTTTTTTTTCTTCTGGTTTTTGGTTTTTAGTCACACAATGCTCAGGGCTCTGCACTCAGAAACTACTCCTGGCAGTGCTCAGGGGACCATATGGGATGTCAGGGACTGAACCCATGTTGGCAACATGCAAGGCAAACACCCTACCCTCTGTGTGATTGCTCCAGTCCCCGGATTTGTTTTCTTTTATTTGTGCGCACATTGGTTTCCTCAGCAGCACTGGGCACTCATTTGGGTGTTGTTTTTTATTTTTTTTATTTTTGACTGTTTGAGCATTTTTTAGTATTTCCCCAGTCATTTTTGTTTTGCTTGATTTTGGGTCACATCTGGTAGTGCTCAGGGTTTACTTCTGGCTCTGTGCTCAGAGATCACTCCTGGCAGTGCTGGGGCGCATATGTGGTGCCAGAATGAAACTACGGTCTGCAGTGTGCTAGGCAAGTGCCTTACCTACTGTGCTATCTATCTCCGGCCCAGCAGTGGCAGTTGTTAAAAGCCTATCTTGTATAGGCTGCACACAAGATCCTCTTTGTCTGCATGTTGACTTCTGTGAGATGGGTTCCCGGTGTGTGATAGAGCTCGAGTCGGCATCAATATTTAGATTGTTTCCTTGTGCCTGGGTTCTCCCCAGTGTGCCCAGTTGCTGGCTCTTGCCAACATGGAACATTTGAGCATTCGTTTTCTTAATTTTATTTTTTATATTCATTCATTCATTCATTCAGTTCGTTCATTCATTTGTTCCTTCATTCATTCATTCATTTGTTCATTCATTGGTTCATAAATTCATTCATTCATTCATTTATTTGCTTTTTTGCGAGCGAAAAAAAAAGCAAATGAATGAATGAATGAATGAAATGAATTTATGAACCAATGAACAAATGAACAAATGAATGAATGAATGAACGAATGAACAAATGAATGAATGAATGAACGAGCTACTTGCTCTCCCTGTGCCCAGCCGCTCACAAGGAGCCCAGGAGAGATGGCGGGTTCTAGCCCAGGCCTGCCAGCCCAGCAGAGCCTTGCAACAAGCCAGACGACCCCCACTCCATGAGGGCCTCCATTTTCCCACATCCGACTTCCCTCTCGTCAGAATTCCACCCAGAAGACCAGCCTATCACAGTCCGGCTTGCGCTGCCGCTTGTGGCAGCGTGGTTCATCATTAAATGCTGGACTTAGAGATGACTGCAAGAGTATGCTACCTGCACGGCAGAGCCTGGCAAGCTACCCATGTTGTATTTGATATGCCAAATACCAGTAACAATTATAGACCTCATTCCGAATGGTTTGTGGCTCTTTATGTTCCTGGAGCAAGCAGATGCCCTTGGGCTCTACTAGCATGAGACAGGACATATGGAGATGTTACTGGGGCCCACTCGAGCAAATCGATGAACAACGGGAAGACAGTGATACAGTGATTTGCTTTTTAGGTCACACCTGGTAATGCTCAGGGGTTACTCCTGGCTCTTTGCTCAGGAATTACTCCTAAAGGTGCTCAGGGGACTGTATGGGATACAGGGATCAGGACCCGGTTGGCCATGTGCAAGACAAATGCTCTACCTGCTGTGTTGTGATTCTGGCTCCCTGTTAGTTTTAAAGCAGAAAAACCAGCAGGTGCTGTGAAGGGGTAGGAAGTGATTACATAGACTTACAGGTTCCCTGCAAGGGGAGCCTGATCTTCAGCCATCTATTGCTTTGGGTGTGTCCTTGAATCTCTTTCTCTTCAGTCACTTTTAATTTATTGTTTTTTGGGGCCACACTTGGCAGTGCTCAGAGCTTACTCCTGGCTCTGTACTCAGAGGTTACTCTGAGTAGTCCTTGGGAACAATGTGAGTTGTTGGTGCTGGGGATTAAACTGGGTCAACTGCACACAAGTCAAACACCTTACCTGCTGTACTATCTCTCTAGTGTATTCAGCAATCTTAATTAAACTATTTTTAATTATATCACCATGAGATATACAGAGCAGAGCCTCGCAACAAACCAGCGGACCTGCCTATCACAGCCTGGCTCATCGAGATCCACCCTGCAGCAGTCTTTTTTTAAATCCGGCCCAGATATGCTGATCCAGAACTCACAGACATGGGGCAGAGCTGCTACTGGCTCTCCCTGTGCCCAGCCGCTCACGAGGTGCCCGGGAGGCATGGTGGGTTGTAGCCCTGGCTGGCCACCCCAGCAGAGCCTCACAACAATCCAGACGACACCCCCACTCCATGAGGGCCTCCATTTTCCACATGCGGACTTCCCTCTCGTCAGAACTTCACCCAGCAGACCAGCCTATCACAGCCCAGTTCATTGAGATCCACCCTGCAGCAGTCTTTTAAATCCGGCCCAGGTATGCTGATTCAGAGACTCACAGACATGGGGCAGAGCTGCTACTAGCTCTCCCTGTGCCCAGCGGCTCACGAGGTGCCCAGGAAGGATGGCGGGTTCTAGCCCTGGCCTGCCACCCCAGCATAGCCTCACAACAAGCCAGATGACCCCTGAGTCCATGGGGACCCCATCTTAACTTGCCTCTTAACACTGCTTTCGCTGTATCCCACAAGTTCTGGTAATTCGTGTCTTCAGTCTCATTTGTTTCCAGGAATCTTTGGATTTCTCTTTGATTTCCTCTTTGATTTCTTTTATGACTTGCTGGTTGTTCAGCAGTGAGCTGTTTAGTTTCTAGGTACTTTGTATTGGTCTCCGTTTTTGTGTACAATTAACTTCTATTTTCAGTGCATCATGGTCTGAAAAAATAGTTGGCACAATTTCTATCTTCTTGATTTTATGGAGGTATGATTTATGGCTCAGCATGTGATCTATTTTCGAGTATGTACAATGTGCACTGGAGAAGAAAGTGTATTCAGCTTTTTGGGGATAAAATGCCCTGTATATGTCTACCAGCCCTCTTTCTTCCATGTCTTCTTTTAGGGCCAGTATTTCCTTGGTAAGTTTCAATCTTGTTGATCTATCCAGGGTTGACAGAGCAGAGTTGAAGTCTCTAACTACAATTGTGTTGCTGTCAATGTCTTCTTTGAAGTCTATTAGTAGTTGTTTTAGGTATTTTGCTGGCCCCTCATTAGGTGCATATATGTTTAATAGCGTGATTTCTTCCTGATATATGTATCCATTGACTATTAAGAAGTGACCTTCACTGTCCCTTCTGACCTTCTTCAGCCTGAAGTCTATGTTGTCCGATACCAGTATGGCTACCTCAGCCTTTTTGGATGGGTTGTTTGAGTGAAGGATTGCTTTCCAGCCTTTTGTTTTGAGCCTGTCTTTGCTCCGATTGTTCAGGTGTGTTTCTTGAAGGCAGCAGAATGTCGGATTCAATTTTTTGATCCATTTCGCCACTCTGTGTCTGTTAACTGGTGCATTTAGACCATTGACATTGGAGAGATTATTGTCATGGGATTTTGTGCCATCTTTCTGTATAGGTTGGTTGTTTTTTTTTTGGGTGGGGGAGTTTGTCTCATCTTAGAGTAGATCTTTCAGTCTTTCTTTTAAGATTGGTTTTGAGTTTACAAAGTTCCTAAGCTGTTGTTTATGCAAGAAGTTGTATATCTGTCCTTCAAATCTGAGTGAGAGTTTAGCCATCTTCCATATCCGGACTTCCCTCTCCTCACAACTCCACCCAGCAGACCAGACTATCACAGCCCGGCTTGCAAAGCCGCTTAGCGGCTGCGCAGTTCATCAATAAATGCTTTATTCAGAGGTGACTACAAGAGTATGCCACCCGCACGGCAAGCCTGGCAAGCTGCTCGTGTCGTATTTGATATGCCAAATGCCAGTAACATTTATATTAGGTCATTCCTATGACCTAATATAATGGTTTGAGGCTCTTTATGTTCCTGGAGCAAGCGGATGCCTTTGGGTTCTACTAGCATGAGACAGGACATATGGAGATATTACTGGTGCCTGCTCTAGCAAATAGATGATGAATGGGAAGATACAAGTCTTGCAAGTGGTTTGTCAATCTTGTTTACTTTTTCAAAGAACCAGCTTTTGGTTTTGTTGCTCTACCCAGTGTACTTTATCTTCAGCCCCCAGATAGATTTTATATTCACTAAGCCTTGAAGTATTGGGTGAGCCACTTCCACCCCATTTTTGTGCTGGAGGGTGGCTGACATGAACTTCCTTCATTCAGGGGAAAGTTCATCAAGCTGTCTCCATGTTGCACAAGCTGAGGGGGCATATTCAGCTTGAAGGATTGAAGTGAATGGCCATCTTTGTTTAAACGATTTTTTTAAAAATACTTGTCTTGTGAATCTGTTGAGACTGAGTTTCCCAGGACTGATCCTTTATTGCCCCCTCCCAAACTATGCTGCCAACATCCCTCAATCCTGCTATAACATATTGAGCTGCTGATACTGAATAAGGATGATTTGCTTTGTCCCATCCTAACCTTGTGAAATTGAGGTTATTTGGCTCCTTATCAGAATTCAGATACCAGCAGGGAGCCGTGAAAACTTTCCTAGACCATCAATATAGGGGAGGTCTGAGTGTAGGAATAGGACAGTAAATTGTGTACCCACACTGATAACAGCTATGGAAATGAAGATGTGGTTCTGGTTCCAGAGGTCCAGGGAAGGGGTCAGACTCAGAGACAACCAGTAGGGGGAGTTTATAGACTTCAGCTGACTTTCTGCCTTAGGTCACAGTTCTCAGTGTTGATAGCCTCAGACTCCATCCCCTTTTTGCACTATAATCCCATGCTCACACAGGCTGTGGTTTACCCTTTCCCTCCCCCACCTTCACACACATATTCCAAAAGCAGTTAAGTACGAAAAGAACCACAATTTCTCAAACCACTCATGATAGTTTATGAGCCAGTATTGCTTTTCACCAGCTGCATTATCAAGAAAGTAGATTGCAATAGTACAGAAACTTGCACTCCATACTGAAAGTCTCCCATTGAGGACCCTGTCTTTGTTTATGCTTTCACTGGATTAAATCTTTCTCCGGGCTCTGAGAACCTTCCCATGGCAGGGTCCCAAACCCACAAAGTTTGCTTGCTAAGTCATGACTAGAGTCAAGATTGATGAGGCCATTTTTCCTTTGGTTTTATTCTAGGGAGAATCTGCTAAAATTACAAGTGATCCCCCTTGCCTCCACTGAGTGAGGCCATCTGATGAGGAAGCTGACCTGGTATCAGAAGGGGATTGTTAGACCAGAGGACTTAGATCCATCTGTCCCACACTTGAGTATGCCCAATGCCTGAGTCGCACATTCCAACTGATAACTGAGGTATAAATTTGCTTTCAAAGATTCTTTGTTAAATCTTTCCTTCGATAAAAGGGGTTCATAGTGTGGGGAACTGAAGTTAGACCAAGGTCTGGAGATGGGCCACTTGGATTAGGAACAAATTTTGTAAAAATTCTGAATTTAGTTTAAAAAATAAGATGGTAATGATACAGTGTTCTGGTGATTATGGGAAAACTGGGGGACAGTTTCCCAGCATTGTGGAATTTTTTATGGCATTTGGAATATGTTTTAGCATACGACTCTCTGTAATATCACTCATGGGCCATACAATTTAGATAGATTGGGAACAGATGAGAAGCAGCGGACAAGAAACCTATGTGTCTGTACTGTCCTATACCAAGCCAGAAAACATGATCTCATGGATCTTATCCATTGGGCAGGATGCTCTACACCCTTGCTTAGGCTAAGGATGGATAATGCCAAGATTCTATTTACTTGACTTTATACGATGTAACTTAAACTCCTCAGCACTTAAAAGCATTTCATATGCTCTCAATTAAGTTAATAGTTTGATAGTTTGGGAGCAGATAAAAGCTGAGGATAAAACTGCTTGGCCAAAGAACCAATGAACAAAAAACACCCAGGAGAGGGCAGGGAAGATTTGTATGAACTTGTGAATATGTCAAGAACACTTGCATAGACATTTTCAGTTCCTGGAGGCTGCAGGGATGGGCATTTCTGCTAACAACATTAGCAATGAGAAAATGTCAGCTCATCTTCATACTCATGGGTTAGGAGCCCAAATAGTATTTCCAAGCTTTATAAAGAGAAGAGTTAAGAGTTTTTGTAAATATTAATAGTTTGATAAGAACTAATGCTGGTGACTACAACTAATGAAGGTGACTACAACAGTATGCCACCTGCACGGCAAGCCTGGCAAGCTGCTCGTGTAGTATTTTATATGCCAAATACCAGCAACATTTATATTAGGTCATTCCCGTGACCTAATATAACAGTTTGAGGCTTTTTATGTTCCTGGAGCAAGGGGATGCCTTTGGGTTCTACTCGCATGAGACAGGACATATGGAGATATTACTGCTGCCCGCTCTAGCAAATAGATGATTAACGGGAAGATAGTGATAGTGATAGTGAAGAACTAATGCTAAGTTACTGGATTCCAGAAGGCAACAAATTCTTCTGAAGAGAAGCTCAGCACACACATGTAACTTTCTTGTCAGAGCATGGCTGGAGGCGGAGGGGATCATGAAAAATAGTAAGAATAAACCACAATTTTCTTTTATTTAATTTACTTTACTGTGATGGCATAAGTTTACAGCACTTTAGATTTTAGGAGTATAGTTTTATAGCTCTTCAAATTCATATTGCTATATAATGCCCACCTAAGTACTGCCTTTTTTTATCTCAGCCAATGTAATACCTTCTCTCCTTTGACCCTTCCTCTCCTTCTCCCATCCTGTGTCAATATCAATTTTATGATGAGAAACTATAGAGTTATTTTGGGGCTGGCTTTGTCTGCACTCGGTCATCACTTTCTATCCCACATATGAATGAGATAATTTATTATGTGTCTCCAGGCCCATTTGACTTAACATACCCCCTCCGGTTTTCATCTTTCATTAGAGATGAGCAGTATTCCATTGTCTACTACATCTACTTTATCCCTTCATTTGTTGATGAACACTTGGACTATTTCAATAAAAATAGAATTAAAATGAACATGGGTATGCATATAACTTTTTCAAATTAGTGTTTTTAAGTTCTTCATAGATCTCTTTGATAGCCACGTCCACCTGCCCACATACCAAATTCCACAGGATGGATATGTCATTCTCAACGTTCTCCCTTCTGAAATCTGGCATGCCATTTCATCGGTAAAGAAGGGAACAGCACCAGGCCCAGACAAAGTCAAACCTGAACACCTGAAGAGTTGCCATTAGTACTCATCAGTACACTAGCTTGGCTCTTCACATGCTACCTGGCCGAATAACAGGTGCCCTCCCAATGGAAAACCAGCAGGACAGTTCTACTGTTCAAGAAGGGAGACATTCACGACATCGGCAACTATCGCCCCATCTTCCTGTGGTCTGTCATCTACAAGCTGTTCACTTGAGTCATCCTGAACAGGATTGGCAGAACACTAGATGAAGGAAAACCATGCTAGCAAGCTGGCTTCCGAAAAGAATTCAGCACAATCAACCATATCCACACGGTAGCCAAGCTCATCAAGGTTTGTAGGGAGTTCACAATGCCGCTCTGTCTCACGTTCATTGATTAAAGAAAGCCTTTGATTCTCTGGAGACTAAAGCCATCATCGAAGCCCTAGCCAAACAGGGCGCTCAAACCCAATACATAAAGATCCTTCATGAGCTGTATTATGAATTCACCACCAGGATCTCACTTCTTCTACAAGGACGTGATCATTGATGTCAAAAAGAGAGGTTCGGTGGGGGTGATACCATTTCACCAAAACTCTTCAGCGCCACCCTTGAGAACATCATGAGACAATTAGAATGGGAAGGAATGGGAGTGAAGATAGATGGTCATCAACTACACCACCTCCACTTCGCTGATGACATTGTTCTAATAACACCAAACATTAGCCAAGCGGCACAAATGCTGGCTGACTTCGACCGAGAATGTGGAAAGATAGGTCTACAACTGAATCTCAACAAAACTATGTTCATGAAAAATGAACTAGTTCCAGAGACCCCATTCACTCTCAATGGAACAGACATCTCTGAATGCAGCAGTTATGTGTACCTAGGTCAAGAAGTCAACATAATGAACAACCTAAAACCTTCCTGTGCAGGAAGAAGAGAGCAGCATGGAATGCCTTCAAAAGCTTTGAAGAAATAGATAAAAGGACAAAGAACCTCTGGCTCCAGTCACATCTCTTCGACTCCACGGTTCTCCCTAAATTAGCATATGCCTCAAAGATTTGGACCCTATGAAAGCAGGATGAGAATGCTATTTGGGTCTCCCAGAGAGTAATGAAAAGAGCTATGCTTGGAATATCACGCCTCACTCAAGAGAGAAGGAATCAGGAGTTCTGACCTCCATCACTATTCCAGAATCAGGGACGCTGTCTCATTTGCCAAGGCATCGAATATCAGATGGGCTGGACATGTAATGTGATTTGGAGACAGCCGCTGAACTAGAGCCATTACGGACTGGATCCCATGGGATGTCAATAGATCACGTGGCGGCCCACCTACAAGATGGTTGGACTTCCTTGTAAAGACCCTGAAGGAACGGTTTGAGGCTCTTCATATTCCTGAATCAACCAGATGCCATTGGGCTACATTGGCATGTGATGGGGTCCAATGGAAATGTTACTGGTGCCCACTTGAGCAAATTGATGAATAATGGGATTCAAGTGATCAAGTGAAGTGAAGGTTAATAATATCAATGCAATTATTTTGGTATGGGCCTATTAAGATTATTTCTTTTTTCTTGCATAAATGTTGGCAGTTTGAATCTTCCATGATACTGGTCTGTTGTACAGAGGATCAAATTTGTTTGCATAGATTTGTTCATAATATTTCATCTTCTTTATTATTTTATCCTAAGTATTTTTCACTAAGTTAGCAATAAAGTCCCTTTAATTTCTCATTTTAGCAATTTGAGTATTCTCTTTTTGTTTTAACTTGGTCAAATTAGTTAAAAATATTAGCTTTGTTTATCTCTCCAAAGAGCAAAGCTTTGGTTTTATTGAGCGCTATTGTTTTTTAATTTCCTTTTAAAATTTCCACACTAATATTTATTATTATTTTTTGCCTCTACTTGGGATTTTTTTAATTTCTTGAGGTAAAATGGCACATTATTGATTTTAGATATCGCCTTTGTAAAATCATGCACTTGCAGCTATAAAATGCCCTTTGAGCATTTATTCTGTACTGCATTCTGCAGTATTGTTATGTTGTTTTTATTTTCATAGTCCTCAAACTATTTCCAAGTTCCCTCGTGATTTTATCTTTGCTACTTATCAAGCATGTTCATTAATTTTCACAAATTTGTGTATTTTCCATTAGCTTCCTTTGTTATTTATCTCTAATACTACTCCATTATGTAAGATTTATAATATAAACCTTTGGTTTATGATGACACTTTAAGTGATTGTCTTTAAATTGTGTGGAGGAAAAGGCTGGAGTTGCAAGCAAAATAAACAATCATTTTCTCTTTCTCATTCCAGTTTGCCCATCTAGCTGCCTTTCCCATTGTTTCTTATTTCTTATTGAAGAGCTGAGTTGGGATTCAATACTCTTTCATTTCAGCTGAAGATATTTTCCAAATCATTTCATTTTTGGTATGTATAAACCCAAGTACCAGTTTATCTGGGAGGTCTTGGTTTCCCTTTCATTTTGAAGAATTTTTTCCTGAATATAGGATTATTTGAGAACATCATGCGACAATTAGAATGGGAAGGAATGGGAGTGAAAAGATGGTCCGCACTACACCATCTCTGCTTTGCTGATGATATCGTTCTAATAACATCAAACATTAGCCAAGTGGCACAAATGCTGGCTGACTTCAACCGAGAAAGTGGAAAAATAGGTCTACAGCTGAATCTAAACAAAACAATGTTCATGAAAACTGAACTAGTTCTAGAGGCCCCATTCACTCTCAATGGAACAGACATCTCTGAATGCAACAGTTATGTGTACCTAGGTCAAGAAGTCAACATGATGAATGACCTAAAACCTGAGCTGTGCAGGAGGAAGAGAGTGGCATGGAATGCCTTCAAAGGCATCGAAGAAATAGCTAAAAGGACAAAGAACCTCTGGCTCCGGGCACATCTCTTCGACTCCACCGTTCTCCCTGCATTAACATATGCCTCAGAGACCTGGGCCCTACGAAAGCAGGATGAGAATGCTATTTGGGTCTCCCAGAGAGGAATCAAAAGAGCTGTGCTTGGAATATCACGCCTCACTCAAGTGAGAGAAGGAATCCGGAGTTCTGACCTCCATCGCTTTTCCAGAATCAGGGACGCTGTCTCGTTTGCCAAGGCATCAAAAATCAGATGATCTGGACATGTAATGCGATTTGGAGACAACTGCTGGACTAGAGCCATTACCGACTGGATCCCACGGGATGTCAAAGATCACGTGGCTGCCCACCTACAAGATGGTCAGACTTCCTTGTAAAGACCCTGAAGGAATGGTTTGAGGCTCTTCATATCCCTGAATCAACCAGATGTCATTGAGATACACTGGCATGTGATAGGGGTCCAATGGAAATGTTACTGGCGCCCGCTCGAGCAAATCGATGAATAACGGGATTCAAGTGATCAAGTGATAGGATTATTGATACCCAGTTGTTTTCTTTCAGCCTTTTTTGGATATATTTCTCAATTGTCTTCTGACCTTCATAATTTCTGATAAATTTCCCATTTATCTTACTGAATATCTTCTGCATAAAAAAGTCATTTTTCTCTCACTGCTTTTTTTTTCTTTGGGGGGCCACACCCGGCAATGCTCAGGGACTACTCCTGGCTCTGCACCCAGGAATTACTCATGGAGATGCTGAGGGATCATATGGGATGCCTGGGACTGAACCCACATTGGTCACATCCAAGGCAAAGCGTCCTCCCTGCCCTACCCACAGACACTCTCTCCAGCCCCTCTCATTGTTTTTGAGAGTTTCTCTCCCTTTGTTTTTGTCTTTCTTGGTTGTGTTGTGTCTTAGTGTGGATCTCATTGAATTCATCTTTCATCGGGGCTTGTTGATGGTCTTGGAGATACAGAGTCTTGTTTGGCATCAAATTTACAGTTTTCAGCCATTATTTCTTTAGAGTGTTTTGTACTTTCTTTTTGTGAGCTTGCCATTATGCATGCTTTTTGATGTAGTTAATGATGTCCTACAGGCCTCTGAATTACTTTTAATTGTTTTTTATTCTCTTTCTTGTTCCAAAATTCCATACAGGATGCTCTCAATTGATTTGTTTTCCTTATGATGATTCTTTCTTCTGCCTATTCTACTGTGCTGTCAACCCCTTCTAGTAATGTTTTTTCATTTTAAATATTGTGTTTTTTATTTCCAAAATTCTTATTTGGTCCCCTTTTTATAATTTTGCTTCATTGATATTCTCAATTTGGTGAAGATTCATTATCATATTTCTATATTTTCCTTTAATAATGGCTTAATTTAGTTCATTGAACATATTTTTTGGTGTTGAAATGTTTATTAAAGTTCTAATTTAACTTCTTTTCTCTACAAGGACCCATTCAGTTATTTGTCAAGAAAAACTAATGTGTGTGTGGTATATAATAGATTGCTGATAAGAATGATAATAAGAAAGTGTAATAAGAATGTTGAATTCCTAGTGAGCTTTGAAAAGTTATGTCTAGGCTTTCATTAATTCTGAGATAAGTGCTTGAGATGAGAGCCTACTACTGAGAGTATAACACCTACATGGAAGAGCCTGGCAAGCTACCCGTGTTGTATTTGATATGCTAAAAACCAGTAACAGTTATGGACCTCATTCCCATGACCTGTAGAATGGTTTGAGGCTCTTCCTGTCCCTGGAGCAAGATGCCCTTGAGCTACACTTGCTTGCGACAGGACATATGGAGCTGTTACTGGTGCCCACTAGAGCAAATTGATGAACAACGGGAAGACAAGTGATACAAGTGAAGTGATTTCCATATTTCAAGTCTAATAGTATTTTGCGTGCACAGAATATCAGACATGCTAGTGTGTGCTGGTGTTGTTTGCTGATCTCACTCACCAAAACATCATTGAACGTACTGAAAATAGCTGACTTCAAGTTCTTGTATTACTACAGAATTCACTTACTCATACTAAAAACATTTTTAGGTGAGAAAGTAAGGAGGTTCAATTATTTAACATTAAGATGGACCACAAAGGAAGAAATCACCTGAAATTACAACCCCGGTTAAGAGTACAGAGTATTTTTTTGTAGGAGTTTATCTGGAAGCACAATAAATTGTGTGACGAAGAGAAGAGCAAAGGAATGGAGTTTCTCAGTTGGTTGCATAGTGACACTCCACTGAGGTCCTTTGAGTCAGGCAGGAGGGGGCACAACATGGGGCTCAGAGGGAGCCCTGTTTCTAAGGAATCTTTGTGGTGGATACCTTCTGTTTAGGTTCTGTCAATGTCCGTCGAGACATTGATTAATTTACAATTGTTTTGGTGACTCCATTACCCTTCCTGCCTAGGTAGCAAGTGGGTTTGGATCTTGTTCTGTTAGTGTTATAATTTATGACCTTTTCAACTCTGCCCAGGTCTCAGAATGGGCCACTCAGAGTTCCTGCTTCTGGCTGACTCCTGGTTACCTGTACTTAGAGATCTGCTAGTGTTTCTACATTTCTCATCACAATATGTCGAGATAAGGCATTTCTTAATTCAAAGGATACAGGGAGGGCAGAGAATAAACTACTATTTAACCTTTAAAAATCACTCTAGTATAGAAAGTCTAAAATGTCCACTACCTCAGACATGGTTTCTCTTGAAAGTATGTTACATACTTTCTTCTCTCTCTCTCTCTCTCTCTCTCTCTCTCTCTCTCTCTCTCTCTCTGTGTTTTGTTTTGGGGTCACACTCAACATGCTCAGGGCTTAGTCCTGGCTCTGTTGTCAGGGCCCTTGGTGGTTCCTGGGGCCCATGTGGGGGGTGGCAGGGTCAAATCTGGGCCCTGTGGGCGACTCCGCTCTTTTCTGGCTGTGCTCCGCAGTCTCTTTTCATGCCTGTACTTTTTCTGAAAGCTGGTTTTTGTAAATATTATAACATGGAGACTGAACGTATCAGGTTACCCATCCCAAGATTTGTTTCGGTTGTTACTTATTTCTGATAGTTCATTGGTTTCATGGTATTTCTGAGCTGGCCTCTAAAGTCTTCATCATTTGTCATAAGCAGCCACTGAAATTGACGTTTCATTGGATTCATTTCCAGATATAGATTCAATTAGTCTTTCCTTAAATTCTTAAACTGAAAAAAAAAGTTTGTCTTTTTCTAAGTGGATCTTTTTAGAATAGCCCGTTAACACCCAATAGGAAAATTCACAATCTGCCTCCCTCTTATTTGCTCACAGAGCTTCAAAATCAGTTGGATCTTCTCACATGTTTTCTGAGCATGCCACAGCCCTGAGCATGTATGCGACCTTTCAGATGCTAAGAAAAACGTTGAAGCTTTACAAAGTCTGAGGACATCTGATTCCCCAGTGCTCTTCCCAAGATTTTCAGTTAATGCATGGCTTGTGCCACTGTTATGTATTGCCTCAGGCAACAGCAACCTAACCTAAGACTTTAGCTGGTTTTTGACAAACTCCTCTCTTCCTTAGCAGTGTAGTACGAGGCCAGTTCCCAGAGAGGTCCAATAAAGACAGGGCAAGATTATGGAGCTGGTTTTCCAGGGACTATAGGACCAATAATTGATTCTCACTCCTGGGAAATGTCAGTCTCTTTTTTCTCGTTAGTACCTGGAATTTGACTATTATTTTCAAAGCTATCATTGAATTGAAAAAGTGACTGATTCAGTCTTATGACCTAAGACTGAATTCTCTGCATTTGTGTGTGTATGTGTTTGTTTCATTTTCAATTTTTGTTTATTTTTGTTTGGTTTTGGCTTATACCCAGCAGTGCTCAGATGTCACTCTTGGTGTTATCCAGAAGACCAGGCTGTTCTGGAGGTCAAACCCATGCTTCCTACACACAAAGCGTGCACCATAGTTCTTTCAAATGCACTGTAGTTCTTATAAAGATCTTTCTGCACCAAAGTATATGTACTTTTAAGTAAGGATTCTGCCAGTTGTTCTAAGTCTTTGAATAGATTCTAGAATTCTGAAGAGAAGCTGGCTTTCCTTTCTTGCTAGCTGGTTGTTTTTTTTACAGAGTGGTGAAATTTGGAGTTCTTAGACATTTTTGCTGATGTCCTACAGTTTTCTTTAAAATAAAATATACAGTCACTCAAGAGCCAGAAATTACTTTCCCCAGATATTTATCCAAGAGGCATGAAAACTTATATTCACAGAAAAATGTGTACATGGATGGATATATTGGTTGTATTTTTATTTTCCACAACCCAGAAACCATTCACATGTTGTTCAATCAGTGCATGAGTAAACACTCATATATCTACACAAGCATTCAGCAATAAAAGGAAACAAGCCATTGGTAACAGAATAACAAAAATATCTCAGTTGTCTCCATTGAATTATGCAAAGTAAAAGAGGCTAGGACTTGAAAGACTACTTTCCATTTTTTATTATTTAAATATATTCCATATTATTTAAATAATTCTTGTTTTTGCCCCTTTGGGGGGGTCACACCAGGTGAGGCTTAGGGGATACTCCTGGCTTTGCACTCAGGAAATATTCCAGGAGCTTGGGGCACCATATGAGATGCTGGGAATCGAACCAAGGTTGGCCACATACAAGGCAAACACCCTGCCCACTGTGCCATTGCTCTGGCCCTGAAAAAGAAAATTAAAATTATACCTGACAGAATTAATCAGAGAATTCCATGCTCTGGGGGGTAGGATCACCAGCACTTGGAAATCAGCAGAGTGATTGATCTGTTCTTAGCAGAGATAGTGGAGTTTGCTAGAATATATAAAAACATGGTGAGCATTTGTCAAAGCTCATTGAACTATAGGGCTGAGATGGTGAATTCACTACACTATGTACATGCCATAATGAACAAAAAAGAATAGCAGAAGACTGATATTCAAGGCCAGGAAGGGCCAGGAGACTTGTCAATGGTTGGAATCTACCACAAGTGTGTGGGGGTAAAGAGGTTAGTTAAGATAGAGAGGGGACAAGTTTGCCAATAATAGTTGGAAATGGCAATGCTAGACTAGAAATGAGTATTGAAAGTAGGTAAAGGGGTCCAATTCACATATAATCACTTGTCACTTGTCTCTTGTCTTCCCATTGTTCATCAATTTGCTTGAGTGGGTGCCAGTAAAATCTCCATTTGTCCCTGTCAAGTGCTAGTATAGCCCAAGGACCTCTGCTCACTCCAGGTACATAAAGAGCCTCAAACCATTCATTCAGGTCATGGGAATGAGATCTATTATTGTTACTGTTTTTGGCATACCAAATACGACACAGGTAGCTTGCCAGGCTCTGCTGTGCGGGCGCTCTTAGTTTTTGCTAATAGCTCAGTAAAAGGTCATGATTTTAGCAACACCTTCCAAGATATATGTTGTAAAAAATCAATATAATTAGGGCCTACTGTGGTAGCAAGAATGGAGGATGGGTAAGAAATTAGGGTCTTTGGTGGCTGTAAGGACACAGTGGTGGGGGACTGGTGTTGGAATATTGAATACCTGAAACAACTGTACTGTGAATAACTTTGTAAATCACGGTGTTTAAATAAAGTTTAAAATAAATAACTAAAAAGAAAGTAGGTAAAGGGATGTGTGTTAGTGGAAGGACGGGTGTAAGAACACTGTCTGACTGAAACCCAATCATGAACAGCTTTATAATGGTCTACCTTCCTGTGAAATTTAAAAAAAAAATTACCGGTGGTGGAAAAATAAAAAATAAATAAAACCACAGAACCATAGAAAAGCCGAGTTATACATTCCTATGGGGGGTATTTTAGCTCTTGAAAATGTGTAGAAATATTGCAAATCCACTGCAACTCCTCTACGCAATTTTTGGGCATCTTGTATTCACTCTTAGGTGGAGAAGTACAAAAATCCACTAGAAAGAGTAGAGCCAGATGTCCTCAAAGCGAAAGGACAGAAAGAGAACCCAACAGGTTCTCTAAGAATCTGTTCCAAGAATTCACTCTAAGAATCCACAGGAAGCTGCAGCCTTTGCTCAAAGTGCCTCTGACCTTAAGTAACAATTTATTTACTTGAAACACATTTCACAGCTGAGCCAGAACAGAGCAGTGCTGTGATGTTCCAAGACTCATCTTGAA
Source organism: Cryptotis parvus (assembly GCA_021461705.1). Lineage (NCBI taxonomy): Eukaryota > Metazoa > Chordata > Mammalia > Eulipotyphla > Soricidae > Cryptotis > Cryptotis parvus. The sequence continues at coordinate 49,913 of JAJIBD010001056.1, read as the reverse complement.
GCATTAGACTCTTTGCCAGCATCTGAAAGTAAGTCCCTAGAGCTTGGAGGCCCCTATGAGAGAAGGTCCTTAGAGCTTCTTGTTCATACGAAGTGGCATCGTGCAGTCAGAATGGTCCTGAAGGTACCCCTAGAAAAGATGGCTAGAATCTGGGGAGCAAATGTGAGTGATGAATTCTGTGACTCTGATTAGTTCTCCTGAATTTTTTAAAGTCATATAGAAGTCTTTGATTTTTCCCAGAGAAACAAGTATTGCCAATCTTGCTTCTGTTTTAAAACTATTTTTTAAGACTCATTTAAAGGCTCTTACTCCCTCTTCAAGTGGTCACTCATTCTGAAATCATGGGCTTAATACTCACTGTCTTGTGGTATTGGTATAGAGACAGACCCGTAGACCTATGGAATAGAACTGAATATCCTGAAACACACTCTCAAATATACAATCACTTAATCTTCGATAAAGGAGCAAAAAATTTTAAGTGGAATAAAGAAAGACTCTTCAACAAATGGAACTGGGAAAACTGGGCAGCTACATGTAAAAAATGAACTTAGACCTCTTCCCTAATGCCATGCACAAAAGTCAGATCAAAATGGGTTATAGATCTCAACATCTCCCATGAATCTATAAAGGTACATCGAAGAAAGCAGGAAAATGCTCTATAATATCAAAACAAAAAGCATCTTCAAAGATGGCTCACCTCTGACCAAGCAAATGGAAGCAAAGATAAACAAATGGGATATATAAAATCGAAAAACTTCTGCACCTCAATAGAAATGGTGACCAAGATACAAAGACACTCCACAGGGTGGGAAAGAATATTCATCCAATACTCATCTAATAATATCCAGGATATATCAGGCACAGGTATATATTCTTGTGGCACTTCACAAGAAAAAAAAAACAGCCAACCCCATCAAAAAATGGGGAGAAGTGAACAAAAGTTTCCAAAAAGAAGAAATTTGAATAGCCAAAAGGCATATGAAAAAGTGCTCTTCATCATTAATCATCAGGGAGATGCAAATCAAAACTACAATGAGGTACCATCTCACATCACAAAGACTAGCACACATCCAAAACAGCAAAAACAACCGCTGCTGGCGTGGATGTGGGGAAAAAAGGACTCTCATCCACTGTTGGTGGGAGTGCTGATTGCTCCAGCCCTTTTGGAAAATAATATGGACATTCCTCTGAAAACTAGAAATTGAGCTCCCATTTGATCCAGCAATAGCACTCCTGGGAATATACCCGAGAGACCGAAAAACACATAGCAAAAACACTATCTGTATTCTTTATTCATCACTGCACTATTCACAATAGCTAGAATCTGGAAACAACCTAAGTGCCTGAGAACAGAGGACCGGCTAAAGAAACTGTGGTACATCTACACGATGGAATACTATGCAGCTGTCACAAAAGATGAAATTATGAAATCTACCTGCAAGTGGATGAATGTGGAGACTATCATGCTGAGTGAAATTAGTCAGAAGGAAAAAGACAGATATAGAATGACTGCATTCATTAATGGGATATAAATATATACCAGTCTTTTACTAAGTGTGGGAAATGGTAATGTCAGACTAGAACTTACCATTGAATATACACAAAGAGACTTAAATGATAGCCCTAAATATCTGCAAGGCTAGCCGCAATGTGTAAAGAAAGAGGGAGAGAGATGCAGAGAGAGAGAGAGAGACAGAGGGACAAAGAGAGGAAAAGGGGTACCTGCTATTGAGACAGCCTGGGGGTGGGCGGGAGGGGTGTAAGTACATTGGTGGTGGAAATGGGGCACTGGTGGAGGGATGGGCGCTGGAATACTGTATTACCAAGAACCAATTATGAACACCTTTGTAATTGTATGTTTCACTGTGGTATAATAAAAACTTTAAAAAAAGACTCACTGTCTCTGTTTCTGTCTATCTATGTCTCTCTGAAAGATAAAACTTGTCATGTACCTGAGCTTGAGTTGAACTTCAGTGGAATGAACTTAGACTCAAATATTATATATAAGATTGAATAATATATAAAAATCTGTGATCACTTGATTGCAGTCACTGATTTTTTTTTTTTGCTTAATAAAGAACAATCTTGAAGTCTCGGACTTGTGAGTAGATTCAAGTCTGTTTGACAGCTTCTATTCAACAGTTACCGACTTGGTTCATTTGAGTGGCTCTGCTTCAAGCTGTAAATTCACTGGACTTGACTCTAATGGAGATGTGCTCATTCTCTTTAATGGTTCTTGTACTTCTTGTACCAGAGGCTGCCAGGGGTTTGTACTCAAGAAAAAGAACGGTAACACTTGTCAGAGAGATCTTTCTTCAAGATGGGTTGCAACAGGCACAGAGACCACTGTGATTGGACTTAACTCAAAATCAGGATGGCCTACCGGGAATTCATTGCCAAGGGGCCAGGTGGAGAGGGAGAAATAGAAAATTGACAAGAGCCAAAGGGCATCAGAGAAAGGAGGAATTATGGATAAGTTAACCTATCAGGATTCTTGCAGAAGACAGACCCAGGGGAGCAGACACTAAGTGGGGTGATTGATTAGATAATGGGGTGATCTGGGAGATTTGTGGGAAATGAGAAATGACTAGTGTAAAGTTGATCCCATTAGGAAGATGTTCACATAAGAAAGATGATCACATAAGGAAGATTCTGAGGAAACAATGAGATTCTTGATAACATTTTAAATGAAATGTTAAAGCTTTAATAAATTTAATGGTAAATACTGAAATCCAAATGTTTGAATGGAAGCCTGGTTGAAAAGTTTAGGGGATTCTGAGGAGCATTTGATCAAGATGGAAATCTTTTCCCAGTGTGCATGATATATTGCCAGAACAACAGAGCCAGGCCAAAACACACAAGCATGTCAGGACTCTTTTTTGGTTTTTGCAGTGAGAGGCATCAGACCTGGAGTCTTGTACATGTATGACCAGCACTGCACAACCAAGCTCCATGCTCATTGCCTCCAGCCTCTTCTATGTCTTACCTGACTTGAGCAAAGCAAGTTATAGAGCTAAATCACAGAGCTTAGTCTAAAAGCAATTGAGGAAGTTTAGTTCCTCTTACAATATTTTTCAAAAGACAGAAGGGGTGGAGCACCAAGATAATAGTGGAGGGAAACTGACACTCTGGCAGAGGGCGTGGGTTGATAACACTATAATCATGGAACACTATCACACTATCATGGAAGTATTGTAAATCACTGTGATCATTGTGCCTCAAATAAAATCAGAAGGGAGAAAAAAGATCTAAAGTCTCCCAATACTTATGTGAGCTTAACCTATATATTTAACATTTTGAGCCTCAGTTTCCTTCTTTGGAAATGTAAATCTGACTCAATAACATGTCTGTGAAATTTAAATGAGATAAAAACTAAAGCACTGAGTCCACAGCCTTGGAGTCTATGTTTAAGATTTGCATTTTGCCATCCTATTTATTAGCTTAAAAAATCCTTCCAGTGGGGACCATTGACACAGGATTCTTAAAGAACGGTTGTTATGCAAAGCTTCAGCATGTTGCAAAGAAAGTGAGAAAAAATTGAAGAAGGATCTTTCTTTTAGTGAGCAATGGTTTTGTAACATCCAAACACACCTACGAATTTCAAATTTAATTAAAACTGTCAAGCCGTTTCTTACTAAAGCCAGGTAGTAGGGAAAGGCAATGCTGTTCTTAAGATAGAATTACCTTGAAGATAAAAACCTGCAAAATCAGTGTCCAGGCAGACAAGGGGCTTTGAAGTCCACAAGGGGCTAAGTAAGACCATTTTGTCACCTACCTTGTAAGTGCACCCTTGCTGTTCAGGACTCATGCTCACTGGGTTGAGACTCCATGTGAAGGAAAAGGATCTTTCTGCTTCCAGCCTGAACTCATATGACCTTAGAAGTCCCTTCTGGAAGTATGAGATGAGAAACAAGGTCTGGGAGCTGAATTGTTGCTCTTTCTGCTGGTTTGCCAAGGCGTCGGCAGGTGGTGACACTGGGCCTCTGATTTGGATGTCAACAATGGTGAGGAGGTTAAATCAAGAAGAACCAGGTTTGAGTAATTGTCATCAAAACCATCTTGATCACGAAACAACCATTTTCTTATATGGTGAATCACCATTACAGCTTAGGTTGCCAGTTTTGCTACATTTGGATTTCAGACTAACAATTAATTTTGTAGCAATTAGCCATTTTGTAATAAAATTAATTTTTGTTCCAATGCAATGAGTTTATGGGGAGGGAAGACTGATTTTATCTTGGGGTGGGGAGCACAGTGGGTATTGCTGAAGGCTGACTCCTGGCTGTGGACTCGGGAATCACTCCTGGTGGTGCTCAGGACCATATGGTATGCTGGAGATCAAACCCAGGTCATCTATGTGCAAGGCAAGTGCTCTGTCTATACTATACTGTGGGAAATGCTTAGGCATCCTGTACAAAATCTAGGAGCAGGGTCAGGGATCCCCTTCTGTCCCAGGGGATTGGTGGCCAGCGGATGGAGAAAAATGCAAAAATCCGGTGAAGTTTCAAAATGCTTTACTTAACACTGGTTCTGACATACAAATCAGCAATAGGAAAAACCCAAAAACTTAGGGTTACAGCTGGGCTGTGGCCACGTGTGGGTCAAGATGGTTACCACCACTTGTTAAGGCCCTGCAGAGAGAAGACAGCAAAGAGATGTCTGCAGAAATGTGAGAAAGGAGAGAGAGAGAGAGAGAGAGAGAGAGAGAGAGAGAGAGAGAGAGAGAGAGGAAGCAGGCTAATTTTATATCCCTGCAACCCAGACCTCCCACTCTAATGGAAAGCCATCCATCGGGTCAAACCCTCAGGTAATTTCTCCCAGGTCCTCACTAGGCCCTTTGAGATGTTAATGTTGTCAAACCAAGATCTGCCTTGGAAGTGCCTTTGCAGGTAGAGTAAAGGAGGAGCTTCTGAGATGAACTGTATCTCAGAATACAAAGACATGCATCTGTGCCAAAGAATATTCTATAGCCAGTTAAATATTTCTCCAAGCCTTCACAAGAGTCTCATCTTTACTTCATGGTTATTCTGTATATCAGCCTTTAAGTTATCAGAGAGCCATGCTTGCTTGCTTGGATGCAAACAGCATTTCTCTCTGGTCTAATTACTTAAGAGATCCAATGTGGCCAGGCAAATATACCAATAAGATCTAGCTAGTCCCACGAAGATTGTGTCAGCATGAGAGAATATTTATACCAGCCAGTATAGAATACATGGTCAGATGAGCTGCCACATTCAAACTGTCCTCCTCCTATCTACAAAGTAACCTGCAGGAGGCAACTCCAGGCCAAATTCAGAGGTTCTGGGTAGCAGTCTACTGCAACACTATGTGATCTGTTTAGGTTGCTGATATTATTATTGGTATTTTTATTATTATTATTTTCTCATCATTATCATCATTGCAAACCTAGAAAAATTAATTTGGGGACATCTTTGGACAAGTTGGAAGAGGAAACCCTCTGAATAAAGGAAAACTGAGTTGCTGGGCAGGAGCTAAGTGGGATACGAGATTGATTAAGTCTCAGCTGGGACGTCTAAATTGGCTTGATAGAGTCAGGGAGCTTCCAAGGGAAACTATTAAGGAGAGTTCTCAGAGCAATTACCGAAGTCTGTATAGGAACACTTCATGATCAAGGCAGCGAGAGAGGCATGCAAACTTTTAGAAATGAGAACTGGCACAGTATATGACTGACTGTAGACCTATTTTGATGGGGATGAATGGGAGGGGTGGAAGGATACCAGAGAGGGGAGTTGAGTAGTGAAGCAGAGAGGTGAATGGGGCTAAAATTCTAAGGATTCCCCCTGCTAAATTCAGACATGGTTTTTGAGCACAACCAATTATACTCATAGATTCTTGCTCATTGCTCCTCACAACGATCTTTGGAGATACCTCATTTCTTACCCAGAGCCATGCATTTGTAGACAAACCCAGAGACTTCAGAGGATTACCAATGTAGACTCAGCTCAGGGAGTCTACACCAAGTGGTGGGCCATAAAAAGAGGTGGAAGAGCCTTCAAACCTCATGTGCCGTGTCTATTTGAATATGTTGCTGGCTTCTATGTAGTTTGCACTGAATTTGGGAACCAGTAGGGTGAAGAACTGTGTAACTCATTGTGTGATGGGTGAAATCCTCTGGTACTTTATTATTGCATATATTTGCAAAACCCGTTGCATAAAAATGATCTCTGAACGTCTCATTTTTTTTTTGCTTTTCTTCTTGTAATTTTAATTTAATTTTAGGCACATGGATTGCACTATTGTTGATGGTAGGATTTTATGCATAAAGTATTTCAGTTTTTATGCTGGAATAAAACTGTAATTCTCTTATCCACAAGATGGTCTTCTCCACCAGAATGTCACTTCCCTCCTCCATTGTCCGAATGTCCCCCTGCTATTCTCCCTGTGGCAGGCTTCCTACAGAAGTTCAATAGGTTTTGGTAAACTTGACCTCATTCAAAGCAGGGTCAGTATTTGAAAGTTTTGAAAGAAGTCTCTCAGCAATGGCATGGTCTAGGTTTCTATAATTGAAATAACTCTACAATGAATCATAGTATTGACTCCCAGTTGAGTACCTTGACTCTTCTCCCATGTAGCCCTGGTAAAATCATCTACATACTTTGTTGGGCCTGTTTTTTCATCAGTGAAATGAAGCTTGTATCTTGTCTGAATAATGCAGCTGCTCATTCATTCCACATCAAAAATATTTGGAACCTTGCCTTTGTTCACAGTGATTTTCTTTGATTGATTGATTGATTTTTTTTATTTAACTTTATTTAAGCACTGTGATTTTCAAAATTGTCCTTAATACAGTTGTTTCTGGTACTTACTATTTGAACACCCGTCCCACCATTAATGAGTTCACAGTGATTTTCATGGCAGTGGATATATGGCTAAGACTGAGACAGAGTTGTTACTCATTTCTCAGTCCTATTGACTCTACTGCATTCTATTATGGGAGTCAGGTGTCAGCAACTAACTAAATAAACTTCACCCTGCTAAAGCATTGTAGGCATTGTTCAAAGAAATAAAATATTGTAACAATGTGAACAGGCTAGATAAACCATTAAAACTGGCGTCACTGGGGAGGTGGCATTTTGCTGAAGACATGGCATTTTGCTTCAGTGCAGGATAATGGCAATAAAATTTTTGGTAAAGCTAGGTAGAAGCATAGGTAGATACATTCAAGGAAGTTAGTGTAAAGGACCTTCCAATGGAAGGATGAGCTGGAGATTAAGTGACATCATCCATGCAGAGTACTTAGCATTGTCTCAGCCTATGATACCTGTTAAATGAGCATTTTCTGTGACGCTGATTATGATGGTAATGACAGGAGGAGGCAGGAATGGGGGAGAAGTTAGAGAGGAAGTTAAGAATTACTGCCAATGTCTGATCACGGAGACAGGAGGTGACCTCTCTGGAAATAGACCAGCAAGAATGGTTGCATACAGAGCATACCAGGCTCTGTATGCTTTCTTCATCAGAGTATATACATTTGCAATATGGAAAACCAAGACTTCCACAACTTCCTCTAAACTCAGGAGACCTGAGCTCTGTGTTGGGCTGGGTTTGAAGGCAAAGAGACTCTGAATGTCCTTCCAAGCACAGTCCGCTCTGCTTCTGGAGCCTGGCGGTAGAAGCCACAGGATGGAGGCAACACCTCTTACAGTTCCACAGAGCTGCTACGGCAGGCACCCATACTTCAGGCATCTTGTACCAATCTCATCCACAGCCCAGGAAACTTCCTTTCATACTTTTCAGAACCTTCTTTCCCAACCTCTGACAGTGCAGTACCAGCTCAGAGGAATCCAGACCAGAGATTATAAACACGCAGGTCCCTCACAGCGAGGCTGGCAGGAAGCTCCATGGCTGCGCATGTCCTCACTGAGCATCCTTGTTGGAAGCACTCTGGTGCCGGATCTTATTACTGCACCACAAAGTTCCTCAAAAGGCCTGTCTCTTCCCTGCCTCTCCTTCTAAGAGAACTCAGACTTCTGTGGTACCAACTCCATTGCTCCTGACATTGAGACATTTATATTTGATGCACTAGGATGAATTATGCACATACCCCTCTGAACATAGATTTAATGAGAGAATTTAATTTCTGTTCCTTGTTTTGGCTTTTAATGGGTTTCTTCTAGGCTTTGAATTAAGCATTGGCTCAGCAACTTGACATTGCAGTACACACACACACACACACACACACACACACACACACAGAAATTGCCCCTACAACTAGGCCCACAGAAGGGGTTGCTTTGGATTCAGTTCTCTTGCTTCTGTCTATAGCTTTGCTCCATGTGGTCTATGGCTGAGGCATGTGGAGATCTAATGATAAGATATTCTATTAGTTTTGGAGAACAAGACCGGATCAGGCCAGTTGGGGTGAAGAACTAGAATTACAGGAAGAAGGATGATCCAAAGGACAGCCACAGCCATGGTATAAGAATAAGTTCTGAAGGAAAAGAGCTGCAAATAGAAAAGTTGTGGACTCATGAGCAGTGCCAGTCACTGTTTGCTGTCTGTCCTTTCATTTTGTTATTAACAGCATGACATCTATTTCTAGGGAGATCACGTCTCTGTTTAAATCCTATATGGTACAAGAAAGAGCTGACTATATCTTTGGCTCAGAGATAAAAACTTATATTTTTTTGTTTAAATTACTGGTCCAGGGGTAAACACAGGACTTTAAGCCTTAACCAGTTCTGGAATGAACATCAGAAATCAAGGAAAGAAGTCACTTTTCCTACCCATTCCTTATGTGTAGTGGTTTAGTGGAAGAAAAACCATCTGTGGAGCTGCTATGGGCAACCACATGGAGAAGGAACTGGTTATATGGTTGCCAGTCATAAAAATGGTAAAGCCTATTGCTGGGAAAGTTGGACAATACTCACCGTGTATGCATTATTTGAGTTCCTGGATCCAGTCATACCTAAAGCTAGTTATAAATGAATACATTGCAACTTTTATTGAGTTAAATTGAGTTATTTCCTTTAAAAAATAAATAATCTTGACACATAAAACCTGAGGAACAACAAAAAGATTAAGAAAAGAGCTTAAGGCACTTCAAGGAGAAAGAGGTCAGGGTAGAGTAGGGAATGAAGAACTATTTTTATGGGGTTCTGGTTTTTGGCATGAAGATAAATCTCCTGCTTATAGATAAATGGCTAGTCTGGCCATGTCTCAGTTCCTGTGTCATTCTTGTCAGCCAGAACTTGGAACTATAATAAGAATAAAATCTTTGCTGTGAAATTGATCCATATGAAAATAATTTCAGTAAAATGAAAAAAAAAAAAATGGAAGTCGTTTAACTATGCCATACAGAAAATTGATCTAAGAGTTAAGTAAGTTCAAAGATTATTTTCCAGAAATAATTTATCCATGAAATATGGCAAGTTTATAAAAATTCTGATGAAAAATTGTCATTATCTTGTTTTAATACTTACAATAGCTTCAATCACAGGAATGAATTTCAAATTCTGTACATACATTCTTTAGTAGGTGATTTGACTATTGATCCTGGACTTTACCACAAAGCTTGATCCATTTCTTAGCAGTAACCTCAAAGCACAATATCATCTTTCTGTTCTTTTCATGTTTGTTCCTACCCTCGTGCATGTCGCTTCCTCTTCCTTGAATTCTATTCTTTGCCTTCACTGTTCTGGTCTCAGTAAAAATATCACTCTTTCAGGGACATCATCTCAGAATACCCCTCCCCTACAAAATTATCATTGTGGCCCAATCCTTTCCTTCCAAAGAAATAAAATAAAATGATAACACCAGTACTTTCCTCTCTAGAAGGGATGTATTGAATGTATGTCTTACTCCTTAAAAGTCAATTGCTGGTACGACTCTCTTAAGTCTTTCTGAGGACTACAATACAGGCATAATGATGATGAGAAAATTTTGACCATGGAGGTTGTGGTGAAAGACACAATAGATGGGCTCTGGTTCCTGTAGTAACTTTATGGAACAGAAATCACTATCTGCTGTACCCCAACATTCCTTTGGCTTGTGACATAATAACTGAATGATTGTTTTGTTAGCTGTTGTTTGACTACTCTCCACTTCCTGTATCCCAGTTGAAGCAATTTAGCTTGTTGCCATGGTTTAAAACACTTCACCCTTCTTGATAAGTTCTTGGGGATCAATATACACTGAAATATTCCTTTACTTCATCCTGACCCAAGCCAAATATTCTGGGACTGGTACTTCCTTTTGTGAGCTCCGTACCTTTTCCTATATGGACTCAAGTCTTAGGATTTGGTTCCTGGATTCACTCTTCAGATCTGTCAATATGATGACTCTTACTCACCTAAGCCCTGACTCATCACCACATGGTTCCTTGTCTTTGTGTTTCAATCATGTTATTGGAAAAACCATGTATAATCTCTCCACAATTAAGATATGAAAACCCTGTCTTCTTTGATACCCAAGGTTTCACACAGATGATTTCTTTACTGTTACTCAAGCAGAACCACTGTGTCATCCTATATAATCTTGCATCCTTCCTCTTGCCATGACTTGAGCAATCCCTGGGTCTGAATGTATGTTAGCAACATTATTGTCTCATAGCTTGCTATAGTGACATGGCATCACCATGTACAGAGATGCATTTGTATCGTAGATCACTTTAATAGAATATTATGTTGAGGGAGACAATGGTTCTACCAATAATCAGACTAATTTGGAATATTTTGTCTTAAGCATAGAATATGCTATTATAATAGAGCAGTATTTGTTCACAAACATTTATTGATTACCTATTCTGTGCCCGACTTGTGTTGTATGATGAGTACATAGAAATGAATGTGACATAATGAGATGGCAGATTGTAGAGAAAATATAGATGTTTTCCACCAAATAAAGTAGGAAGATTCAAAACTATACACTGGCACAGAATTTAGGAAACTTGTTAATGAACAGAAAGTTTTCCAGTGGGGAAGAGAAGCCTAGGAGACTTCAATAGGTATCTCCAAATATCTAAGAGTCATGTTGACAAAAGAATTTCACTTATTCTGTGGAGCAGCTAAAGTAATTAGTTATGAAGAAGAAATTTATCTCATTTACTAATAGTAGTCAGGAGATGGTATTACACCTGGTTTATTCAAGGGGATACACAGGTATAAACTTCTCCATCAACAGGAATGCCACAAACAGGATTTATTACATGCTTGAATAAGTATGGATTAAATGTGTAGGCAAACACATTTCTCAACATTGAAAATAAAACAAAGGTATTTTCCTGTACTAGTGGAGTTTGTCTTCCTGTTTATTCTGGTGATGTGAGAAGAGACAAAAGGTCTCTATGGAAGTGGGAAGACATTACAAGCTCAATATCCATGTTAGAGCTGGTGCTCAAGAGGGAGAACAAAATCCATGGTGATATGGAAAAATGCTCATCATCACTAATCATCACAGAGATGCAAATAAAAACAACAATGAGATATCATCTCACACCACAGAGACTGACACATATCCAAAAGAGCAAAAAAACAAGTGCTGGCATGGATGCAGGGAGAAAGGGACGCTCATCCACTGTTGGTGGGAATGTTGAATTATAGACATTCCTCCAAAAACTAGAAATTGAGTTCTCTTTTGACCCACTGCTGGGTCTATACTCTGTGAGACCAAAAACACACAGTGGAAACGCCATCTACACTTCTATGTTCATAGCAGTACTATTCACAAGAGCCAGAATCTGGAAACAACCAGAATGCCCGAGAACAGATGACTGGATAAAGAAACTGTGGTACATCTGCACAATGGAATACTATGCAGCTGTTAGGAAAAACAAAGACATAAAATTTTCCTATAAACAGATGGACAGGGAGAGGATCATGCTGAGTGAAATTATCACTTGATCAGTTGACATCCCGTTATTTGTCGATTTGCTCGAGCGGGCACCAGTACTGTTTCCATTTGACCCTATCACGCACCAATGTAGTCCAATGGCATCTGGTTGCTTCAGGAATACAAAGAGCCTCAAACTGTTCGCTCAGGGTCTTGACGAAGAAGTCTGACCATCTTGTAGGTGGGCGTCCACGTGATCTTTTGACATCCCGTGGGATCCAGTTGGTAACGGCTCTAGTCCAGCGGTCGTCTCCAAATCTCATTACATATCCAGCCCATCTGATTTTCGATGTTTTGGCAAATGAGACAGCTCCCTGACTCTGGAACAGCTATGGAGGTCGGAGCTCCGGATTCCTTCTTTCACTTGAGTGAAATTATCCAGAGGGAAAAGGACAGATATGGAATGACTACATTTATTTGATGGATATAAAAAATAGCATGATACCAATATCCAAGGCCAGACAAAACATGTATCAGGTGGTCTTATTAGTGGGTAGAACCTACTGCAAATGTGTGGGAGCCAGAGGTTAGGTAATACAGAGAAAGAAGCAGTGTACTAATAATTATGGTAAATGTCAATACCAGCATAGAACTGAGCATTGAAGATAGGCAAAAAGATATACATGATAACCTCTAAATGTATGTATTGCAAATCACAATGTGTAGAAGAAGGGAGGGGAGAGAGGAGGAGGGGAGGGAGAGAGAGAAAGAGAGAGAGAAGTGAAAATCGCCTGCCATAGATGCAAGGTAGGGATAGGGGGAATCATGGGACACTGGTGGTGGGAAATGGGCACTGGTGGAGGATGGGTGCTGGAACACTGTATGACTGAAACCCAAATATGAACACTTTTATAACTGTATATTCATGGTGTATAATAAAAAAATTAAAAAACTCATGGTGAGAACAATCTTCATTAACTGTCTTCTAAGAAAACATTTTAGAAAAAATGAAATGCCAATCTCTCCCCATTGGGCGTGACCTGCTTTGTGGGTAAATGTAAGAATTGAGAGCCTACTACTGAGAGTATACCACCCGGATGGCAGAGCCTGGCAAGCTACCCATGTTGTATTTGATATGCCAAAAAACAGTAATAATTAGAGACCTCATTCCCATGACCTGAATGAAAGTTCCTGGAGCATGCAGATACCCTTAGGGTACACCAGCATACGACAGGGATGTATGATGATGTTACTGGTGCCCACTCGAGCAAATCAATGAACAGGAAGACAAGTCATACAAGTGAAGAAAACATTCCTTCATCATTTTTAGCAAATTAGCTATAACAAACAGCATAAAAGAAATTATTGAGGGTCTGTTACAGGGACAGCTTAAGCAGTGGTTGAAAAAATTGGAAATAATTTGTGGTAGCAGAAAGTTGCAATGGTGGTGAGATTGGTGTTGAATATTGAATATTTGTAAGAAATATTTGTAAGAAACATGAACAACTATGTTAAAAAATTTAGTAGAAGCGCACTAAGTTCAATAAGTTCAATAAATGAAAGCAATAACAGAGATGGTAATTTGAATGTAACAGCCCAGTAAAACGGTCATGACTTTAGCAATACCATTATGAGATATATGTTGTAATAAGAAATATAATTAATTAATTAGAGTCTGCTAAGGCTCAGTCATGGGGGTGGATGGGAAACTAGGATCTTTGGTGGTGGTAAAGGCACATTGGTGGTGGGACTTGTGTTGTAATAGTGAATCCTTGAATCAACTGTAGTGTGAAAAACTTCATAAATCACGATGCTTAAATAAAATTTAAAAAAATTTTAGTTTAAAAAAGTAAAAATAAATAAAAAGTAAATAAACCACAATAAATAAATAAATGGAAATGTTAGTTGTAAAAAAATAAAATAAAAAATTCACAATATTAAAAAATTAGAGGGATAGCACAACTTAAGGGAAAGGGCTTGGTAGTATCTGAACATCCTGGCATTTCCTGATGTTGGGCATGAAAATTAAATTCATATTCTCCATCAGTAAAACTTTCATCCAAGTATCTCTTCTTTCTTGAAGTCTAGGTTATCTAGAGATGAGTGTGAGAAACACCATATATCTTCCATGTATACATCTTCCTTCTAAAAGCTCTCAAGTGACTCTCCAGTATCAAGAGTTTGTTCCAGGTGTGAGAATAAGACCCAGTCTCCTGTGATGATTACAGATTACTGTTAAGGTCTTGATTACTAAGACAAGGCAATTAATGACAACATAGAAGGATAATACTATTTTCTTGAGATACTATGATGGTAACTCTACCTAATGGAAGCTGTCATATTGGATGGTGACAATCAACTCACCAGACTCTGAGGCATACACTGCCATGGAAGTTGGTAATTATAAACATCACTCCATTTTTTGCCTGTTTAGTTTTCTTTGGGCTAGAGGTAGAGTTCTGGGGGATTGGTGCACACGTAGCTGGACTCTGGGCTCATGCATGGCTCTGTGTTCAGAGATCACTCCTGCTCGTTTTTGAAGTACCACATGTAGTGATAAGAATTGAACTGGGCTCCAATGCAAGAGAAGTGTCTTAACTTCGGTACAATATCTCTGAACCCTCCATCTTCCTGTTATTTAACAGGGCCACTATGCTATTAGTATATTCAGTAGTAATTCACTGTATCACTGTCTTCCCGTTCATCATCGATTTGCCGAGCGGGCCCAGTAACATCTCCATATGTCCTGTCTCATGCTAGTAGAGCCCATGGCATCTACTTGCTCCAGGAAACATAAAGAGCCCCAATCTATTCCGGAATGAGGTCTATAATTGTTACTGGTATTTGGCATATATCAAATACAACACGGGTAGCTTGCCAGGCTCTGCCGTGCAGGTAGCATACTCTCTGTAGGCACCTCTAAGTCCAGCATTTATTGATGAACCGCGTAGAGCGCAAGGCTGCGTGTGAGCCGGGCACTGATAGGCTGGTCTGCTGGGTGGAGGTCTGACGAGAGAGAAGTCACGATGTGGAAAATGGAGGCCCTCATGGAGTGGGGGGTCTTCTGGCTTGTTGCGAGGCTCTGCTGGGATGGTGGGCCAGGGCTAGAACCCACCATCCTCCCCGGCGCCTCATGAGCGGCTGTTCACAGGGAGAGCCAGTAGCAGCTCTGCCCCATGTCTGCGAGTTTACCACCGTAATCCAATATAATGAAAGAACTCTCGCTCTGGTGAGAACTTGGACCATACAAGAGAGCCCATGTCTCCCACCAAAGAGAAAGGATCTCAGCCGAGAGGAGTCCTACCACAAAAGAAGGGGAAAATTACTCCTTTTCAGTAGTAATTATGGCTTCAAAAATTGTTTCCAATGATAATTCTTGCTTAAAATGGACTTTTGATTACTGTTAAGAATGTTTTAAAAAAAGAATGCTAGATGAACTATAGAGCCCTCTGTTCCTTTTTGAGTTTGGCTCATTTGTAACTGCCTCTCATTCTTTTGCTCCAGTTCTACTGCCCTTCATTGGGTTTCTTCCCATGCACTAACCTTTAGTAGTCGGTGTCAATATCATATTGTTGATTCACTTTCTCTCTTCACCATTGTGCCTATGGTCTTTAGAATATACGTGGACACAGAGTGGGCACCAAATAAATATTTCCATAATCTAACTAAATATGTGCCTATACTCTCATAAGGTTTATGAATTTGTAGCTCCCTGTGATCTGTTTGGTATACTAATATTTTTATCAGATATATGAAACATGATAGTATGGTGGGTAGCATTCAGGTTTTAGAGTAAAACATTGTTTTGAAACAAATTCTCTTTCCACACTTACTAACGGAATACATTGACAGTTTATGTAAACTGCATATGCTTTAAAAAATCTGTAAGTGAAAGATGCTTCATGAACTCCAATAAGTATATCTGACATAAAGATCTGGTGATCTAAAAACCATTTCTGACATATAATTGATATTCAACAAATTTCATTTGTGTGCATTTGTTATAATTAACTTACAGAAGGAAGGAACTACTTTCCTTTTTATTTACTACCTCTAAGCTACTCATGCCAAGGGGAATTTTTATTTTTATTTTTGGTTAAACCGGCGATGCTCAGGGGTTATTCCTGGCTCTGCACTCTGGAATTACTCCTGGTGTTGCTCAGGGGACCATATGGGATACAAAGGCTTGAACCAGGGTCAGCCATGTGCAAGGCAAATGCCATCCCCACTGTACTATGGCTCCAGTCCCACAATGGAACTTTTAAAAGTTGGGAATGGAAGTATAACATAGTCACATAATTTTTATAATTTCATTTAAATACACACTTTCCTTGAATTCCAGGGAGTGTAATATAATTTTAATGTGGTAAGATAGGGCTAACCAGGGTTCTAAATTTGTGTTCTCTTCCAAACAAGCTGAAAGAGTTTGAACCATTTTACTTGTTAGTCTCACACTACTTTCATCTAGTGACATTTAGTGGATTTCAGTATTTCTATGCAGGTTCAGGGAGAAGGTGAATATAAGCGAAATGTGGTCCTCTTAATTACCCTGGAGGTAAGAGTCCTTCAAGTTACTAGAGCAGGAAATTTTAAAGGATCATCTATACTGAAATTATAAGCTTGTCAAAAATGGGAAATGTCATCTGAAGGGTATTTTGATACATTAGTAATATAGTTAGTAAATAGGAGAAGGAAGCCAAGGTACCCAGGGCATGATCTGGTTACTGTAGTCTGGAAAGTATCTTTCAAATATATGTAATCTTGTGACCTTGGATTTGTTTTTAGAAGGTGAGGCACACAAGAGAATATGGCGGTAGGGACTATAATCAGTAACATATGAATTCTTGTTGGCCCCTGGCTTATTCCAAAGTATCCACAGGTGAAAATTGCATAAATGAGGGATCATAGAATGAGACTGGGTGGCCAATCAATAGGACAGACATGAAATAAGGGCAGAAGGGAGGGTGCCATAGTCAGAGGAAGGCTGAGAAACAACGGTCTAAGGCACAGTGATAATTTCTTAGTGGGCAAATGGGGTTCCAGACCACTTAGATCCTATAGTTAATGTTAGCTACTATGCAGAAATAGCTTAGTTGCTAAGAATTGTCTAGAAAATTAAACTGCCTTAGAATTCAAGTGTCTGGCTAATTTATGGAAAAGTCCTAGGATAGGATTGTAAAATATCTGGATCCACATGCTTTGATGAGACCCTCAGGAAATGGTTCGCTTCTTCTTTTTCACTCAGTTTCCCAGCTTTGACTTTAAGCTCAGGCAGATTATCTCCAGGTGATCACAAAGATGGTCATAGAACCTCCAGAATTTCAAGTTTCTATATACCAGACTCATAATCAATGATATGATAAGTGCATTTACTGGTCAATATTCTTGTGGAACTCCCGAATTCTTACTTTATCATCCCAATGTGGGTTATGTGTATTTTTTTTTTGCTTTTTGGGTCACACCCAGCAATGCTCAGGGGTTACTCCTGGCTCTGCACTCAAGAATTACTCTCGCAGTGCTTGGGGGACCATATAGAATGCCAGGAATCGAACTTGGTCGGCCGTGTGCAAGGCAAATGTCCTACCCCATGTGCTATCGTTCCGGCCTCTGTTATGTGTCTTTTAACTGCTCCCAAGGGTTGTGGGAAACTCTGATTGACTAACTTGGGTCATATGATCATATCCAAGAATGGGAAATCCCATATGATCTATACTATCAGAAAGACACTATCATTAATGATGCTGGAGTAGCTTTTCAGGGGTTATTTGGATGCCAATGACAAAATAATGGTCATGGGTCCCTCTTAGAGAAAAGCGCCATGTTTTGCAAAAACGTGTCGCTTTTCTTATTAAGGATACAGGTTTATGGTTGTAGTGCCTGGAGAAGATTAGCCTCAGTGAGAATCTTGTGGTCACTATTATAGTCTCTGGGGCAGAGTGAATGTTAGGAACAAAGTCAAAAGATGAACTGTGAGTCTAAGGAGAGCTTAGTGTAAAGGACAGGTCACACCTTTTCAACAAGATTGAAAATAGAGCTTCTATGTGATCCACTAATTCCATTCTTAGGCATCTACTCAAGAACACAAAACCCACTAATTTGAAGAGATACATGCACGCTTATATTCATTGAATCATATTTAAAATAGTCAACATCAACAACCCAAGTTCCTAACAACAGGTGAGTGGATAAAGAATTTGTAATATATTTACATACTGGACTCAGCTGTGAGAAAAAGAGAAAATCTTGCAGTTCACTGCAACTTGAATAAAATAGCAAGGTGTCATGTTAAGTGAAGCAAGTCAGAGGAAAAAATAACTAATGATATCACTCATATGCGGAGAATAAAGAAAGAATCAAAGGAAGAGGCAATGGTCAGACCCACCACAATTCTGCAAACAGTGCTAAGTTTGTCAAGGGAGTAGGAGCAGGGAGCGGAAAGGAGAGGGTGGGCAAGAATGAACCTAGGAACAAAGACGGTGGTAGGCGTGGTGCAGTAACAGTGTTACTACCTAGTTTTTAAACATTAAACTATTTCATATTTAATTTAATGAACTATTTAATAACTAAATATTAACTATTATAATTCATACCTCAATAAAGAGAATAAAAGTACATGCATGCTAGATACATGTAAGAGTTTTTCTTATTTTCCTCTATCTCCCTCTGAGCCTGGCACGGAATAGTTGCTCAGTAAATATTTGTTAAATCGTGAGAGAAAAGTATACTTTTCACTATAACACAGGTTGTGACCTCTGGGAGTGCTGATTATATAATGACAGTAGTATGTATACAATAAAACATATATCCCAGAAGAAAAACAAAAAACTTCGTATATAACTGATCTTCTTTTGCCAAGCATTGTACTAGGCCCTTTTTATTTCCAGAGTCTTATTCAGTCTTGACAGCAATTCTCTAAAGGTGAGGTGTTTATTAATAAAGCTTCATTTACAAGTGAAGTTCTAAGAGTTTTAGTTGTAAGTTCAAGGTTGTTGTAATAGTTATGCAAAACTCTAACAGATAACTCCAAACTTTCAGGGTATATTCTCTGTGAAAGTTCTTTCTTGCTCATTTCAAGTCCAGGTATACGGCAGATGCTTCAGCACAGTTTTTTAAGCTCCCAGCACCTCTCTGGCCTTCTCTCTGTGTGACGTCTATGTGACTTCCCCCTCCCAGCCTCACATCCTCAACAGTGTCACTCAGGGATGGAGAGAGAGTGGTGAATGTTCTCTGGCTCCTCACCAGCTTCCCGTCTCCATGCTGCACACAGCCCACTGATTTAATCCACCATACAGTACAAATTCCACCCGTTTAGGGCACACTAAGTATGATAAGGAGAGGGCAGGTTATGTGAGTATTCATGCACACAGACATGCCAACATGCCAAGTACATACACATGCCACTTTGTATGTACTTGTATATGTACATACATGGTGGCCCTACCATGGTCACCTCACATATACACTCTACCCCAGCATTCATATTTATATTTATCTTCTCCTGCAATTCATTCAAATTCTCTTTACCCTTGGCCTCACTTGCACTTTCTTGCTTTATCTCTGCCCCAACTCTGCCTGTACTATCCTCACTGGTGCAGGGAATTCCGTGGTAAGGGGTAGCTTGGGTCACCCTCCCCAGCAATTGTGATGGGACTGCCAGCCTACAGGCCTGCTGGCCTTGGCTCTTCATTTTAGTTCAATTCCACTTGCATCCTTTCTCTCATCCTCTGTAACCCCAAAGCTGAAATAGTGTAATGATTTGGTTCTAAGGAGATTCAGATATATTAGTTGACTGAATATGAAATGTGCCTTCTCAAACCATCTCCCTTTCCAATCTCTTTGATCATTAGATTTGCTCTTAATCTTACACACAGTCTGTGATTTTTTTCTTCTTGGCAGGTTAATTAAACCTGTCTTTAATTTTTCATTTTTCAATTTTGTCTGCGCACTGGGGAAAAGATTGGAGTCTCTAATCTCTGGTGGCATTTGTCATGGAATATTCCAGACACTCAGAACCGTAAACCATTCCTCCATTGAACCTGAGCTCCCCTTTAGCACTGCCATTCCAAGCTGCCATCTCTTATAACCTCATTGCTTTAGCAAATTATACTTGCAGGTGGGAGGGTCACTTAACAAGAAAATTGAACAATAAAAAATCTCAAGAAGTTGAATATTTAAGCATTCAAAATAATTGATATTGAAGAAAAATTATGATAGACTAGAATTATATCCACACAATCTAGTGCCCATTAGTTGAGAAGCCCACATAACCCTCATCTAAAACTATGAGGGCTCATTACCAATGCAATCAGGCACAGTCATCTTCATTCCATATATCAAATGTCTCTGTGCTCCGACATTCCTGTCTTTGTGTCCTTACCTTCCTAAAGCAGAAGGTTGAGTTTTTATTTTTATTTTTTGAGATTAGATGACAAAGTCTAGGGCATCGTGCCCTAGAAATTCCAAACTAAATATGAAATTTAGAAATATATATATATATATACATATATATATATATATATATATATATATATATATATAAAAAAATTGTTGAAATACCATGAGACAGCGGGAGGTAAAAACATGAAAAGTTCCCTAAAGGACAAGAAAAAAGGTTAAGAAAAGGAATAAAAAAAAACCTCCTTCTATTTATGACCAAACTAAGTTGTTAGAAGGATCCTTCCCACCCCTGCATTTACTGATGGCACTAAGATGCAGTTGGGCAGCAAACACCAGGGTGCTGCTTAATTTCAGACGATGCATAAATAACAACTACAACAAAAATGAAGGCATGGAATTTGAGCAGAAGTCAGAGAAACTTTGGCACTTAGGCCTTCAAGATTCAACTCTACCCCTCCATCCTGCTCTCTCCCATTGCTGATCAGCCCAGACTGAAGAGTTTCTAACTCCAATGGTTGAAAAGTCAAAGTGGAAAAAAAACTGTTTTGATTTCACATTCTTCTTCCCATGTCACCTCCATATATTTTTTCCCTTCACATTCCATTTTGGAAGGACTTATGATTTTTATCTGTATATCCCAGTCAACCAACTGACCTTTGTGGGCATTATCACACTTCATTGTTATAACCCAGCCAGTCTCCCTATCCCTCTTTTAAAGGGCTGAAGGTCAGTCGTGAATCTTATTCCTATCTGCATTCCAAGGAGCTGGTGTGCATAATTATACTTACAAGTGGAGGATATAATAATTATTGGTTGGAATGGATTTGTTTCATTCATTCTTTAATCTGTTAACTGACAGATGTTTGGAAGATGTTAGAGATTCGTTCCTTTCATGACTGATTCAATGTTTTTTATTAATTTTATTTCTTTTTAATTTTTTATTATACCACCATTAGATATACAATTACAAAGATGTTCATGTTTGATTTTCAGTCATACAGTGTTCCAGCATCCACCCCTCCATCAGTGCCCATTTCCCACCTTGATTCCACAGGTCTGTTTTTATTTCAATATCATGCTTTTTTAATAACTACCACTTTGTAGTACAGTTGAAGTTGGGAAAGGTGATGCCTCCCATCTTCTTTTTTCCCAAGGATTGCTTTAGCTATCCGTGGGAGTTTATTATTCTGTACAAATTACAGGAGTACTTGATCAATTTCTTTGAAGAATGTCATGGGTATCTGTTAAGGCTGCCCAGGTATGCTGATCCAGAGACTCACATACATGGGGCAGAGGTGCTACCGGCTCTCCCTGTGCCCAGCTGATCACGAGGCATCTTGAGATGCCTGATCACAAGGCATCAGGGAGGGATGGGCGGGTTCTAGCTCTGGCATGCTACCCCAGCAGAGCCTCTCAAGAAGCCAGAGGAACGCCCACACCATGAGGGCCACCATTTTTCACATCCGAATTCCCCTCTCATCATAACTCCACCCAGCAGAAGAACTGATCACAGCCTGGCTCTTCGAGACCCATCCTGCAGCAGTCTTTTTCAAGTCCAGCCCAGGTATGTTGATCCAGAGATTCACATACATGGGGTAGAGCTGCTACCGGCTCTCCCTGTGCTCAGCTGATCACTAGGCACCTGGGAGGGATGGCGGGTTCTAGCCTTGGCCTGCCACCCCAGCAGAGCCTCGCAAGAAGCCAGAAGAACCCCCACACCATGAGGGCTGCTATTTTCCACATCCGGATTCCCCCTCTCGTCAGAACTCCACCTGGCAGAAGAGCTGATCCTAGCCCGGCTTGTGTGGCCACAAATGCTCGAGATCAGAGGTGACTACAACAGTAATCTACCCCACGACAGAGCCTTGCAAGCTACCTGTCCTGTGTCATATTTGATATGCCAAATACCAGTAACATTATAGACCTTATTCCCATGACCTGATGGAATGATTTGAGGCTCTTTGTGCTCCTGGAGCAAGAACATGCCCTTGGGTTCTACTAGTATATGACAGGACATGGAGGTGTTACTGGTGCCTGCTTGAACAAATCGATGATGAATGGGAGGACAAGTGATACAAATGATACAAGTGATCTATTAAGGCTTAAAAATAACTGTATTGGAAGGGGAATTGCAGTCTCCCTCTCAGTGAGGTCTCAAGGCCCCAGACTCAAGGGACGTCCTGTGTATTCCATAACCTTAACATTACTTGGGGCCAGGGGTAACCATGCAGCAGATGCTGGGGCCTAGCTGGGTCCCCAGCAGTACTCATTGTGCGTTAGGGCCCCGGGCCTATGACCAGCACCAATACTGTTCCCCCTGACCTGTCTGCAAAATAACGGGCAAGACTAGAGCTTCCTGAAGTTATTTTTTAATGTTTACTTTGTTTCATCTAGTAGCTTCCTCTCTGCAGGAACCTCTCCTGTGCCTCTAACACTCCCAGAGATTTCTCCTGCAGGTTCCTTTGTCTTTGTAGGGTCTGTGTAGGCTGCTCTCCTCTGACTCTACTGTAGGCTGCTCTCTTTGGGGGTCTGTGTACACTCCTCTCGGTCAGGGCCTCTCACTTTCGGATATCTCTCTTCAGGGCTTCATGCTTCTGGTCCTCTCCCAGTATGTTTCCTTTCAATACCTACTCCTTAGAGCCTTCCGCTCAGGGCTTAACTCTTCAGGTCTTTTTTTTTTTTTAATTTTTGTATTATACCACCATGAGACATACAATTACAAAGGTGTTCATAATTGGTTCTTGGTAATACAGTATTCCAGCACCCATCCCTCCACCAGTGCCCTATTTCCACCACCAATGTACCCCACCCCCTCCCACCTACCCCCAGGCTGCCTCAATAGCAGGTAGCCGTATTTCCTCTCTTCCTCTCTCATCTGTCTCTGCATCTCTCTCCTCTTCTTTTTTACACATTGTGGCTAGCCCTGCAGACTCCTTGGCTATGTCTCTATCCATTTCCCTAGTTACCTGTTCCATCTTTTACTACCATGTCTTGTGTCACTGAATCCCTATCTAAATTCCTCCATGATGCCCTACTGCTGGTGGTCCTAAACTCAGAAGCCCTGAAGCTCTGTCGCCCTATAGTTTGATACCAGTCCTCTGGCTCAGGCATCAGGCCTATGTCTCTGGTGCTGCCCTCAGGCTTAGGCATCAGAAGCAGCTTCTCCCTGGTGCTGGCTATCCCACTTAGGCATTAGGGGGTCCCATGGCCTAGGTGCTGACCAGACACCAGAGGCTGCTGCTCTCTCAGTCCGGAAGCTCCCCCAGGATGCTCTCCTGGGGTCCATATTTATAGTCTTGGCCAGGTTCAGAACCCTGGCCCCAACTGTCTTAACAGATGTTGTGAGGTATTATGGCTTTAAGATCCCACAGGCCTTATAGAGACCACATTGAATCTGTATAAAGCTCTAGGCACTATGGCATAAATATATATGTACATATTATGATACCAATATCCAAGGAAAAGTGAAACATATATCAGGAGGTCTTGGCAAGGTGGAAATTATCACAAACGTGTGGGAGTCAGAGGTTAGGTAAGACAGACAATGGAACAGTGTGCTAATAATTGTCGAGGGTACTAATGCCAACCTAGAACTGAGCATTAAATAGAGGCAAAAGGATACACATGACAACCTTTTAATGTATGTTCTGTAATCCATAGTCTGGAAGGGAAGGAAAAGAAAGAGAGAGAAAGGGAAAGAAATAAAGAACCTGCCATGGAGGTGGGCTAGGGAAGGGGGAGGGAACCGGGATGTTGGTGGTGGGAGATGGGCACTGGTGGAGGGACGGGTGCTGGAACACTGTATGACCAAAACCCAAATATGAACTTTTTAATTGTATATCTTTTTTTATTTGTATATCTCAAGGTGGTAAAATAAAATACTTTTAAAAAAAAGGCTCTAGGCACTATTACCATTTTTGGTTTTTGTTTTTTTTTTTTCATTTTAATACTCCGTTGCTTAATATATATATAAAGTCTAAATGGCAACACAACCAGAAAGCGGGAGCATCACAGAAACGAGGTCTTTGGAGGCAACACTGATAGGGGAGAGCAAAACACTTCGGTGCAAAAAAATGAAACTCTAGAGATAATATACAATAGAAGCTAAGGGTGATATGAAAAAATTATTACCATTTTGACAATGTTAATTCTCTCAACCCATGAGGAGAGAATGTGTTTCCATTTCCTCACATCCTCTTTTATTTCTTAAAGCAGGTTTTTGTAGTTTTCTTAGTACAGGTCCTTTACATTCTTTTTTAAAAAATATTTTATTATACCACCGTTAGATATACAATTGCAAGATATTCATGTTTGATTTTGGTTCTACAGTGTTCCAACACCCATCCCCTCCACCCCTGCCCATCTCCCATCACCAATGTCCCCACCCTCCCTCCCTCTTCCCCAGCCTGCCTCCATGGAGATTCTTTATCTCCTTTCTTTATCTCTCTCTCCTTCTCGCTTCCCTTTCTTGCACATTGTAGATTGTAATATATTCTAGAACATGATTGGTTCTACTAGTTTGATGTACTGGGTCTGGACCATGAAAATGGCGGCTATTATGGTGAGCGAGTCTCATCTGGCTGCTTCTGAGGCCCTACAGAGGGTGATGGGCCCACTCCCCAAAAAACCCCATCTTGCCTCCTGGGAGCCTCATCTGCAGCTGAGCTAGGGGAGAGCTGGATGACATCTCTCCCCCATGCGTCTGAGTCTCTGCATCATGGCCGAGAGCCCTGAGGCATTTTGTGGGCAGGGCCACTAGGTCTCTGGGATGGGTCAGA
This sequence comes from Cryptotis parvus, assembly GCA_021461705.1. Classification (NCBI taxonomy): domain Eukaryota; kingdom Metazoa; phylum Chordata; class Mammalia; order Eulipotyphla; family Soricidae; genus Cryptotis; species Cryptotis parvus. The sequence goes on along the minus strand of JAJIBD010001056.1, from coordinate 24,948 downwards.
GAGGGGGAATAGGGACCCCAACTCCATCTTCAGGAACACCCAGTGACTTCCATCTTCAAGAGCCGCCTACCTGGGCTCGAACTTGGCTGCTTTAAGCTGGTCTTGAGATCAGCATCTCTCTTCGCGTGTGTTCTGATGAGCTGTGGAGTTCGGACTGCAAAAATGGTGGCTATTATGGTGAGCGAGTCTCATTCAGCTGCTTCCAAGGCCCTACACAGGTGATGGGCCAACACCCAACCCAACTTGCCTCCTTGGAGCCTCAAGGTCAGCCGAGCTGGGGAGGAGCTGGATTGCAGCTCTCCCCCATGCTTCTGAGTCTCTGCTTCAGGGCCAAGAACCCCAAGGCAGTTCATGGGCGGGGCCACTAGGCCTCCAGGATGGATCAGAGAGGGAAGGGATAACCCAGCTCCATCTCCAGGAATGCCCAGTGACTTCCACCTGCAGAGCCTCCTACCTGGGCTCAAACTCGGCTGCTCTGAGCTGGGTTTTTTTTTTAAGTAAAACATATCTTATTACGGAGGGTTTAGGAAGGGGAAGGAGGGAAAGTGAGAGAGAGAGAGAGAGAGAGAGAGAGAGAGAGAGAGAGAAGAGAGAGACACATGTCAAGAGCAGAGATGAGGGCGCACACATGCTCGGGCGATACATGTGCTCGGGCACCACATGTGCTTAGTTACCACATGTGCTCGGCCACGTGGGCTCAGGCAGCATGTGTGCCCAGGCAGCATGGGTGCCTCTGAGCTGGTCTTGAGATCAGTGTCCTGTGTGGGTTCTGATCAGCTGTGGGGTCTGGACCATGATAATGGTGGCTGTTATGGTTAGCACGTCTTTTCTGGCTGCTTCTGAGGCCCTACAGAAGTGATGGGCCCACTCCCAAAACCCATCTTGCCTCCTGAGAGCCTCAGGGTCAGCTGAGCTAGGAGAGAGCCAGATGGCAGTTCTTTCCCATGCATCTGAGTTTCTCATCTTTCTCTCTATCTCTATTTCTGTCTCTGAATTTCACTCTCTCTTCTCCTACACCTTGTGATTTGCCTTATGGTTTGTGATGCAATTATCTATGTTTATTTAGTCCAGTGGGTAGGGTGTTTTCCTTACACGTGGCTTACCAGGGTTCAATCCCCAGCATCCCATATAGTCCCCTGAGCACTGCCAGGAGTAATTCCTGAGTGCAGAGCCAGGAGTAACCCCCTGAGCATTGACAGGTGTGACCCAAAAAGGAGAATTAAAAAACTACTACAAATCTTTGAAATATTCAATAGTGAGTTCTAGTGTGACATTATAGTTTCTCATTCTCCATCAACCTCCCCAGTTTGTTACAACTACATTGATGATTATGGTGTACAGATGTGAAAGATCCTGGGAAGGATCTGGTCCTAGCCTACTTTATTTTCTAAGCCTCTTGTGCGGCTGCACACTGTCACAGCTGTGCATCTGGTCTGCCCCTTGTCTGATTCATCTTGTCGCGGAGACTTAGCCACGCCCACTGGCATGGAGAGGGAGGGGCACAATTACCTGCTCTGGCCAGCATGGCTTCCCCCCCACATGACTGCTTTACCCTAGGAGCTATGTTGGTCTTGGCTAGGACTAGCTGATTCCTCAGAGACTCCATGGGTTGCTCCACCTGGGCTGGGCAACACAGCTGTGTGTCTGGTCTGTCCCTTGTCCAGTTCATCTCTATTGTTACAGTCTTTGGCATATCGAAAATACTATGGGTAGCTTGCCAGGCTCTGCTATGGATCTGGCTTCATCCCAGGGGACCCAGTCTTTTCCTATGTCAGACCATCCACCATCCAGGGCCAACAGGGCAGAGCCCTGGGAGTGTAGACAAGCCTATCTCCTGTCTGCGACCTGCCAATGCAGCCGGGCACTGCAGCCACACCTGCAACACCTCGAGGGGCAGGTGGCCAGGTCCTTTACATTTTTAGTTAAACTAAGTGCTACGTATTTGGTTTTCTGTGGCACGATTGTGAATGGGTTCATTTTCTTAATATCCCTTTCTTCTTTCTCTTCTTTTATTTGTATATAGAAAAGCCATCACTTTTGGAATTGATTTTGAACCTTGCTACTCTACTATAGTTGTCTATTGTTTCTAAGAGTTTTTTGGTAGAGAATTTAGGATTTTCAAGGTATAATATCATATCATGTGCAAATAGTGATAGCTTGACTTCTTCCTTGCCTATCTGGATGCCCTTAATGTCCTTTTCTACTCTGATGGCTATGACAAGTACTTCCAGTACTATGTTGAATAGAAGTGGTGAGAGTGGTGAGAGTGGGCAGCCCTAAGCTCTTGTCCCTGATTATGGGGGAAGGTTTTCAGGTTTTCCCCATTGAGAATGATATTTGCTGTGGACTTTTAGTAGATGGCTTTAACTATATTGAGGAAGATTCCTTCAATTCTTATTTTATGGAGAGTTTTTTTATCATGAACGGATTTGGATCTTGTCAAATGCTTTCTCTGAGTCTATTGATATGATCATATGGTTGCTATTTTTTCTCTTATTGATGTGATGTATTATGTTGATCAACTTGAGAATGTTAAACCATCCTTGCATTCAGGGGTGAATCCTGCTTGGTCAGATGAATTATCTTTTTGATGAGTCTTTGGATTCTGTTTGCTACTATTTTGTTGAATATCTGTGCACATCAGGGAGATTGGGCTGTAGTTGTCTTTTTTGTGTGATATTTCTGTCTGCTTTGGGTATTACTTGTATCACTTGTCTTCCCATTGTTCATAGATTTGCTCAAGCAGGTGCCAGTAACGACTCCATTTGTTGGGAATGGGGTGCATTATTGTTACTATTTTGGGCATATTGAATACACCACGGGTAGCTTGCCAGGCTCTGCTGCTGCTTTGGGTATCAGGGCAATATGTGCCTCATGAAGAGCATTGGGAGTGTTTCTGCTTCTATTTCCTGGAAGAACTTGAAAAGGACTGGCAGTAGGTCCTCTTTAAAAAGTTTGGAAGAATTCACTGGTGAATCACCTGGACCTGGGCTTTTGTGTTTGGAAGACTTTTAATTACTGTTTTAAGTTTCTTGATGGTGACAGGCTTATTCAAGTAATGTTCATCTTGTTTCAGTCGTGGAGGCTATAGGACTTCAGGAATTTGTTCATTTCTTCCAGGTTCTCTTGTTTTTTGGCATGCAGACTCTCAAAGTAATCTCTGATGATCTTTGGAACTTCTATGATTTCTGTTATGATGTCCCCCTTTATTTCTGATTCATTTATTTGGATTCTCTCTTTCCCTTTCCTTACGAGTTTTGCAAGCAATTTGTCAATCTTGTTTATTTTTTTTCAAAGAACCATATCTTGGTTTCATTAATCTTTTGGATTGTTTTTTGGGTTTCCAGCTCATTGATTTCCTCTCTAAGTTTCATTATTTCCTTCTTTCTGCCTGGGTTGGGCTCCTTTTGTTGGTATTTTTCTAAGAATTTGAGCTGTGAAGTAAGGTTATTTATGTGGGCCCTTTCTTCTTTTCTGATGAATGCTTGTAGAGCTATGAACTTTCCTTTTTAACACTGCTTTCTCTGTAACCACAAGTTGTGATATTTGGTGTCTTCATCGTCATTTGTTTCCAGGAATATTTGAATTTCCTCTTTGATTTCTTCTATGACCCACTTGTTCAGCAGAGAGTTGTTCAGTTTCTAGGTGTTGGGTTTACTCCCTGTTTCTGTGTGTGGTTAACTTCCATTTTTAGTGCATCGTGGTTTGTTGCAGGACACCTAAAAGCCTAAAAGCCTCTGCATCTTCCCTGGATTGCCTCCTGCAAATCACTTCGTAGATAAGGGGGTAGTTTAACTGTGGCAGTTTATCTGACCGTGTATTCTGTACTGGCTGTATAAATATTCTCTCATGCTACCACAATCATCGTGGGACTAGCTAGATCTTACCAGCATATTTGTTTGCCTGGTCACGTTGGATCTCTAAGTAATTAGACCAGACAGAAATGCTATTTGCCTCCAAGCAAGCAAGCATGGCTCCCTGATAACTAGAAGACAATTAAAAATACAAAACTACCGTGAAGTAGATGAGACTCTTGTGAAGGCTTGGAGAAATATTTAACTGGCATTAGTATTAGTCTTTGGTACAGAGACATGCCATCTCAGAAACACCCTTCTCTATCCTATAAAGGCATTTCCAGCCAGATCTTGGCTCAAAACATTAGCATATAATAGGGCCTAGGTGAGGTGCTGGGAGAAATTACCTAAGGGCATTTGACCCTTCCTGCTTCCCATAACAGTGAGGTCTGAGTTGCAGGGGGTATAAAACCAGCCTGCTCTCTCTCTCTCTCTCTCTCTCTCTCTCTCTCTCTCTCTCTCTTTGGGCTCTCTCTTTGTGAGCTCGCACCCTTCTTTGGAGTCTTGTCTTTGTCTCCTCTCTACAGGGCCTTTACAAGTGGTGGCGACCATCTTGGCCTACACATGGCTGGGGTTCTAGCTGGGAGAATCCTAAGCACCGGGTTTTCCTATTGCTGATTTGTATGCATGAACCTGTGATAAGTAAAGCCTTTTAAAACTGCATCGGATTCCTGAGTCTTCATCCATTCCCTGCCGGCTTTGGAGGTAGAAGGGAACTCACTTCCCGGCACTGTTGGGGACCCCGGTGGTGTCCCTGGCAGTGGTCTGAAAAAACAGTTGACACAATTTCTATGTTTTTTTTTTAAATTTTATTGAGGTATGTTTTCTGACTCAGCATGTGTTCTATCTTGGAGAATGTCCCAGGTGCTCTGGAGAAAAATGTGTATTCAGATTTTTGTGATGATCACTTGACATCCCGTTATTCATCTCTTTCCTCGAGCGGGCACCAGTAACATTTCCATTTTACCCTATCACATGCCAGTGTAGCCCAATGGCAACTTCTTCTTTCAGGAATACAAAGAGCCTCAAACTGTTCATTCAGGGTCTTGACGAAGAAGTCTGACCATCTTGTAGGTGGGCGGCCACGTGAACTTTTGGCGTCCCATGGGATCCAGTCTGAAACAGCTCTAGTTCAGTGGTCATCTCCAAATTGCATTACATGTCCAGTCCATCTGATTTTCAATGCCTTGGAAAAAGAAACAGCATCCCTGACTCTGGAATGGCGATGGAGGTAGGAACTCCCAGAACTCCGGAATTCCTGGAGCTGGAGTTTCTTTGTCCTTTAAGCCATTTCTTAGATACTCTTGAAGGCATTCCGTGACTCTCCCTTCCTCCTATGCAGCTCAGTATCATTTCTTAGATACTCTTGAAGGCATTCCATGATGCTCCCTTCCTCCTATGTATCCTTATAGATACTGCATTGAATCTGTACAGAGCTGTGGGCTTTTGTTAGATGGCTGTAACTATCTAGAGGAAAGTTCCTTCAATTCCCATTTTCTGGAGTGTTTTAATAATGAACGGGTGCTGGATCTTGTCAAATGCTTTTTCTGCATCTATCAATAGGACCATATGGTTTTTATTTTTTCTCTTATTGATATGCTGTATTATGTTGATTGACTTGTGAATGTTGAACCATCCTTGCATTCCCGGGATGAATCCTACTTGGCCATGATGTATAATCTTCTTGATGAGTCTTTGCATTCTGTTTGCTAGTATCCCGTGTTCATCAGGGAGATTGGTCTGTAGTTTTCTTTCTTTGTGCTGTCTCTCCCTGCTTTGGGTATCAGGGTGATATGTGCCTCGTAGAAGCTGTTTGGGAGTGTTTCTGTTTCTTCTATTTCCTGGAAGACCTTGAAAAGGACTGGCAGTAGGTCCTCCTTAAAAGATTGGTATAGTTCACTAGTGAATCCATCTGGACCTGGGCTTTTGTGTTTGGGCAGGCTTTTAATTACTGTTTCAATTTCCTCGATGATGATAGGCTTATTCAGGTATTGCAGGTATTGCAGGTGTTTAAGCTGTGGGAGGTTATAGGACTTCAGGAATTTATCCATTTCTTCTAGATTCTCATGTTTCACGGCATACAGACTCTCAAAGTAATCTCTGATGATCTTTTGGATTTCTGTGGTTTCTGTTTTGATGTCACCATTTTTATTTCTGATTCTGTTTATTTGGGTTCTCTCTTTCCCTGTCCTTATAAGTCTTGCCAGTGGTTTGTCAATGTTGTTTATTTTTTTCAAAGAACCAGCTCTTGGTTTCATTAATCTTTTGGATTATATTTTTAGTTTCCAACTCATTGATTTCCTCTCTAAGTTTTATTATTTCCTTTTTTCTGCCTGGGTTGGGCTCCTTTTGTTGATCTTTTTCTAATGTCTTCAGCTGTGTAGTCAGGTTATTTATGTGGGCCCTTTCTTCTTTCCTGATGAATGCTTGCAGAGCTATAAACTTTCCTCTTAACACGGCTTTTGCCGTATCCCACAAGTTCTTATAGTTGGTGTCTTCATTGTTATTTGTTTCCAGGAATCTTTGGATTTCCTGTTTGATTTCTTCTATGACCTATTGGTTGTTCAGCAGTGAGCTGTTCAGTTTCCAGGTGTTTGGTTTGACTCCCTGTTTCTGTGTATGGTTAACTTCCATTTTCAGTGCATCATGATCTGAAAAGATAGTTGACACAATTTCTATCTTTTTAATTTTATTAAGGTATGCCTTTGTAGCTCAGCATGTGGTCTATTTTTGGAGAATGTTCCATGTGCACTGGAGAAAAATGTGTATTCAGCTTTTTTGGCATGAAAAGCCCTGTATATATCCACTAGCTCTCTTTCTTCCATTTCTTCCTTCAGGGCCAATATTTCCTTGGTGAGTTTCAGTCTTGTTGATCTATCCATAGTTGATAGAGCAGTGTTGAAGTCTCCAACTATTATTGTGCTACTGTTAATGTCTTCTCTGAGGTCTCTTAGCAGTTGTTTTAAGTATTTTTCTGGCCCCTCATTGGGTGCTTATATGTTTAGTAGTGTAATTTCTTCCTGGTATACATACCCCTTAATTAATAAGAAATGGCCTTCGTTGTCCCTTCTAACCTGATTCAGCCTGAAGTCTATATTATCTGATACTAGTATGGCCACACCGGCCTTTTTGGAGGGATTGTTTGAGTGAATGATTCTTTTCCAGCCTTTTACTTTGAGCCTATCTTTGTCCCGATTGTTCAGGTGTGTTTCTTGAAGGCAGCAGAATGTCGGATTCAATTATTTTTATCCGTTTTGCCACTCTGTGTCTCTTAACTGGTGCATTTAGACCATTGACATTGAGAGATATTATTGTCATGGGATTTTTGTGCCATCTTTCTGTATAGGTTTGTTGTTCTTTTTGGGTTTTGTCTCGTCTTAGAGTAGCTCTTCCAGTCCTTATTTTAAGGTTGGTTTTGAGTTCACAAAGTTCCTAAGCTGTTGTTTATCCAAGAAGTTGTATATCTGTCCTTCAAATCTGAGTGAGAGTTTAGCTGGATAAAGAATTCTGGCTGAGGCATTCATTTCATTGAGCTTTATTGCTGTATCCCACCACTTCCTTCAGGCTTGGAGGGTCTCTTCTGAAAAGTCTGCTGATAGTCGGATGGATGCTCCTTTGTATACAATTTCCTTCTTTGATCTTCCTGCCTGAAGAATTATGTCTCTGTCTAAGGCATCCATTACTTTGACTAGGATGTGTTTTTGGGGTCTTTCTATTGGGGTTTCTTCTTGCTGGTACCCTTTGGGCTTCTTGAATCTGGATGCCTTCATCCTTTAACTCCGGGAACTTTTCTGCAAGGATGTTTTTAACTGTTTTAATTTCCTTGGGGTTACTTTCATGTCCCTCTGGGACTCCTATGATTCTTATGTTGTTCTGCCTGAATTCATCCCAATGTTCACTGTTCTGCTGCTGATCCATTTTCTGGTCTTTTTCCATCTTATGTAGTTGCCTGAGTGCTTTCTACAGATCATCCTCAATCTCACCGATTCTCTCTTCTGCTACTGTCATCCTACTATTGAGAGCCCCTACTGTTTTTTCATTTCATCTACTGAGTTTTTTTAGTGATGATATTTCTATTTGCATTGTTCTCATTTCTGCTCTCATTTCCTCCCATAATTTATTGACTGCCCATTCCACTGTTTCATTTATGTCTTCCTGTATTTTACTGGATATCTGTTCCACTTTTTCCTTGAGCTCATGAAGCATCCTAACCATTTCTTCTCTGAATTCTTTGTCAGAGAGATTTTGCACATCTGCATTCTTTTGAGACTTCAGGGTTGGTTTCTTCATCTGTTCTTCGAACTGGGGATCTTTGTTATTTCCCCATGTTGCTGCAGTGTTCAGAAATGTATTCCTCTGGGGTACTGTACTTTTTCTTGTAGGTATTACCTTCCCTTGGTGTCAAATTTCCTTGTTTTTGTATTAATATCCAGCCACGCCCCAGGAAGGGTACCTGAAGTGCAAGCGGAACAGGGTGAGAGTTCAAAATGTCATTTTACTTCCACTTCCGCTCAGACTTTTTGGGGACTGTAGTTTCTACCTTCTTCCGGGGCCTGGGGGCTCTACCACCTCCCCATGCTTCTGCCCAGCCAGTCACACCCCCCAGGGCTTGCCTACCATATTTTAAAAAATATTTTATTATGACAACCTGAGCTGCACAGGATGAAGAGAGCAGCATGGAATGCCTTCAAAAGCATCGAAGAAATAGCTAAAAAGACAAAGAACCTCTGGCTCGGGTACATATCTTCAACTCCACCATTCCCCCTGCATTAACATATGCCTCAGAGACCTGGGCCCTGCGAAAGCAGGATGAGAATGCTATTTGTGTCTCCCAAAGAGGAATCGAAAGAGCTATGCTTGGAATATCATGCCTCTCTCAAGCAAAAGAAAAAATCTGGAGCTCCAACCTCCATCCAGTGTTCCAGAGTCAGGGACACTGTCTCATTTGCCAAGGCATCGAAAATCAGATGGGCTGGATATGTAATGTGATTTGGAGACGGCCACTAGACTAGAGCCGTTACCAACTGGATCCCATGGGATGTCAAAAGATCACGTGGGCGCCCTCCTACAAGATGGTCAGACTTCTTCGTCAAGACCCTGAATGAACGGTTTGAGGCTCTTTATATTCCTGAGGCAGCCAGATGCCATTGAGCTACACAGGCTCGTAATAAGGTCAAATGGAAATATTACTGGTGCCCGCTCGAGGCAAATTGACAAATAACAGGATGTCAAGTGATCAAGTGAAGACTATGAGATATACAATTATAAAGATATTCATGTTTGGGTTTTGGTCATACAGAGCTCTAGCACCCATCCCTCCACCAGTGCCCATTTCCACCATCCATGTCCCTTATTCCATCCCCTTTCCCTTAGCTGCCTCTATGACAGGTTCTTTATCTCTTTTCTCTCTTTCTCTGTGTATCTCTCTCCCACTCGCTTCCTTCTCTTACACATTCTGGATTGCAATGCATACATTTATAGGTTCACTTCACTTGCATCACTTGTCTTCCCGTTGATCATAGATTTGCTTGAGTGGGTACCAGTAGCATCTCCAAATGTCCTGTCACATGCTAGTGTAACCCAAGGGCATCTGCTTGCGCCAGGAACATAAAGAGATTCAAACCATTCCATCAAGTCATGGGGATGAGGTCTATAACCATTTATAGGTTATCATCTGATAAGGGGGTTAATATCCGGGATATATCAGGCACATGTAGAACTTTACAAGAAGAAAACAGTCAACCCCATCAAAAAATGGGGAGAAGAAATGAACAGGAACTTCGACAAGGAAGAAATTCAAATGGCAAAAAGATCACTAATCACTATCTTCCCGTTCATCATCGATTTGCTCACAGCGGGCAGTAACATCTCCATCAATAAATGCGGTTCATCAATAAATACTGGTCAAAAGCTATATGAAAAAATGTTCATCATCATTAATTAACAGAGAGGTAAGTCAAAACAACAATGAGATATCATTTCACACCACAGAGACTGGTACATACCTGCAACATATTTTAATAGCTGTTATTTCTGCTTATTTTTTTGTTTTGCATTTTCCTCATTTCTAATCTCATGTCCACTTATATTTTATTGACTGTGTGTTCCATTGCTTCTTTGAGCTTCTTATGCATCATTAACAATTCCTACTGAAATTACTTATCAGAGAGGTCATATAGCTTATCATTATTGTTTGGCTCATCTGGGCTAGTGACTTCACTCACTGTTCTTGATGGAATTCTGTGTTGCTTTACCATTACCACTTTTGCAGCTTGCAAGTTGTATGTTCGTGGGTGGCTAGATACTATAGTTAGGTGTCTAGGTTATTTGCAGAATTTTCAAGGGGGCAATGAATGTAGGGACATATGATCACTGATACCTCGTGTAAGATAAGCACTAAGTACTTCATGCAGATGCTGATGCGTCCACACAGTTTTGAATTTTGGGATGTGAGACCTTAGTTGGACCCCTTTGTGGACGTTCCCAGGCTGAGAACTTGAAGGGTCCATTGCCGCTGAGGGTCACACACCTGAGTTGGAAGTGGGGAGATAGTTGCAGGGGTGGCTGGAAGGGAGGGAGTTGTACCAGCAGAGGGTCTGCAGGCTCCAGGCCTCTTGGCCCCCCTTTGTGGATGTTCCTGGGCATTTTCTTAATTTTATTTCTAATTTATTCTCTTTCCTTTATTTTCCTTTCTTTCTTGGTGTGATGAACAAAGACCTCAAATATTTGGTTGTGAGGTACCAGAGATTGTACTTTGTCATGGTATCAAGGATCTCAATCACTGGCTGGCAGGGTACTGCCAGGAATTGAGCTCACCACTGTACTAGCCTCAGCCTAGCAAGGCAGTACTTCATTTATTTATTTGGGGTTTTAGGGTTTCACAGTGATTTTCAGAGCTTATTCCTGGCTCTATACTCAGGGATCACTCCCAGACATGTGTTACAAGAATATTGAACCTGGGTCAGCTGCATGCTAGTTCTCTGACTCCAAGGAAGATAATTTATCCACTGAGCCTTTCTTGGGACTCTTGCTGATTTTCAAAATGTGAAGTGCAATCCAATAGAAGATAATTAATTTATTCAATTAGGGGTGAAAATTGCATTAAGAAAAAACAACAACAGTCGAAACAAAATAGATGGAAGGGGTAAAGTGAACTTGACTAAGCCAGACGAGGATGTAGAGACAGAAAAATCAGCATTAAAAAGTAAGAATTATTTATTGAAAAATATAAAATGCATGAGAGACTCACAGACATTGGGCAGAGCGGCTACTGGCTCTCCCTGTGCCCAGCCACTCACGAGGCCCCAGGAGGGATGGCGGATACTAGCCCTGGCCTGCCACCCCAGCAGAGCCTTGAACAAGCCAGATGACCCCCCCACTCTATGAGGGTCTCCATTTTCCACATCCGGACTTCCCTCTTGTCAGAACTCCACCCAGCAGACCAGGCTATCACAGCTCAGCTCATCGAGATCCACCCTGCAGCAGTCTTTTTTAAATCTGGCTCAGGTATGCTGATCCAGGGACTCACAGACATGGGGCAGAGCTGCTACTGGCTCTCCCTGTGCCCAGCCACTCATGAGGTGCCCAGGAGGGATGGCGGGTTCTAGCCCTGGCCTGCCACCCCAGCAGAGCCTCACAACAAGCTAGATGACCCCCCACTCGAATGAGGGCCTCCATTTTCCACATCCGGACTTCCCCCTCATCAGAACTCCACCCAGCAGACCAGCTTATCACAGTCCGGCTCACGTGGCTGCTTGTGGTCGCACAGTTCATCAATAAATGCTGGATTTTGAGATGACTACAAGAGTATGCTACCCGCGCGGCAGAGCCTGGCAAGCTACCAGTGTTGTATTTGATGTGCCAAATACCAGTAACAATTTTAGACCTCATTCCCATGACCTGATGGAATGGTTTGAGGCTCTTTATGTTCCTGCAGCAAGCAGGTGCCCTTGGGCTCTACTAGCATGAGACAGGACATATGGATATGTTACTGGTGCCAGCTCGAGCCAATCGATGATGAACGGGAAGACAGTGATACAGTGATAAAATTCATACACACTGGCCCAAATGGGGAGCAAATTCTGGGTAAAAAACTCATTTTTCTTTTATTTTCAGTTCCTGATTTAGATAATTTATGCTAGATTTTGGCTGCAGAAAGACGTGGTTGTTGACAGTATATTATGTCAAGATACTATGACCACTAGGAAATTCAGAGTCAAACTTTCAACACCAATAGGGCAAATTAATTAGTCCTCTCAGATGGCTTATTTATTTTCTATATTTAGCGATGCTTCTGACTTTCTGTCCCAATTTATATTTTTCTTGAGTCAAAGATATATTATGAATAGATTTGTTAAAGGTCACTGATAGAATCTCTTTATTTCAACTGCCTGGTCACCCATCTTCTGCTACAAAAGCTTCTTAGTTTTATCTAGGGGATCATGAGCTTCAGTGTTAGTTCATTCTTAGTTGTTGGGATTAGGAGGACCAGATCTGTCACTTCCAGGACCAGGAGATACGATATAATCTATACATGTCCAGTCCCGCACTTTATTTACTGTTCATCTTGACTTATTTAATTCCAGTCATATCACCATATTGGTTCAATATTATCAATTTCTGGAATTTAGACTGGAATGTAGAAACATCCCTCCCTTTTGGGACTACTGGAATTGCAACAGGATACATCTTGGAGAGAGACTACCTGAGAGAAGAACCAAGCAAAAGGACACAGACTTCCCAAAACAAAGATGAATTTGGATTACAACCAGCCCTCACCAAAGCAAGCAGGTTTCATTTGTCAAAATAAAACCTGTCTAAAACTGGTTTTCCATGTTACAACAGAACCAGCTTTGGCTGGAGTACTGTAGAAGGGGCAGCTGGGACATTTTCCTTGCTGCTCTACATTACCTCTTCTCTAAAAACTTAGGATTGTTGTTGTTTTTCCCTTGAAAAAGGAATGTACTGCCTCTAGTTTGGTCACATCTTTCTTTGCTCAGTGAAATGTGAGCTTGGGTAAATGCCAGCACCACTCTATAGCTTTAAGAATCCAGGTGTATCTTCTTGAAATATACCTCAAGGATCCTAAAACAAAATAGAAAAAAGACATACGCAACCCGATACCCCTTGCAGCACTAGTCACAATTGCTCAAATCCGAAAACAACCCAAGTGTACAAGAATGGATAGCTAGATCAAGAAATTCTGATACATGCACAGAATGGACTGTTTCTCCGTCCGTCATCAGTAAAGATAAAGTTATGAAATTTGCTGCGCATGGAGAGATCTGGAGAGTGTCATGATATGTGAAGTTAGTCAGAGGGAGAATGACGGAAAAAAAATCTCTCATATATGTGGCATAAATAAACATAAAGTAATAATGTATAGCCAAAGACAGTGGAAGCAAAGAACATGAGAACTGGTATTCAGTAGGAAACTTGCCACTTGAGGGACTGGGGAATAGAACAGGGAGGGAACAACTTCTATGGTGGAGAGAAGCATTCAGCTGGAGAATGGTGCTGAAGGGTGGGAAAGTGTCATGTATGAAACCCTATCAGCAATAGGACTGCAAACCATAGTGTAAATACTCACATACATGAGGCTCTCTAAAGTAGGCTGGTGGGAGGGAGGTAAGTGGGGTTGGGGACTAACATTTGTGAAGGGATGGGTGTTGAAACCTTTTCATGAATAACTTTGTAATTTGATGGTGACAAAAATATTTTTCAAATAAAAAAAAGGAGCTAGGTGCGAAATCCCTTCTGTCCTGAGAAAAACAGCTCCCAGTGCTCAACAGCCGCAATGAGAGATATGGAACACAGAACCACAGTTCACCTATAACCAGGCTAAGAAGAAAACCAACCTGGGAGCTCTAAACCATTGAGATTTGGGTCTTCTTTATTTCCTGAGCCACAAACAATTGACTTGCCTTCGTCTCTACACCCACTGCTACATTTACTTTCCAATATGCAACAGTAAAGGAACACACACATACATGTACACACAAATGCCTTAAATTCTTCCACGCTGAAGTATTGTCTTTCTTTTCCTTTATCAAAATTGTTTACTATTAGTTCATTTATTTTTGGGGGTTTGGACCACACCCAGCCGAGCTCAGGACTTACTACTGGCTTTGTGCTCAGAGATCACTCCTGACAGTGCTGTGGGGACCATATGTGGTGCCAGGGATCAAACATTGGTCAGCTTCGCAAGTCAAGTACCTTACTAACTATTTTATCTCCTGTCATCTGCTGAAATTTTCCTCCATGTTGTACAGACAGACTTAAAATGGAAGAAATATTTCAAGAATCTGTACAGATTCTTCATTCTTAGATGACAGAGTAGGCTAGAGCAAACCCCAGGGTGGATGCTATAAATCAGACAAGCTGTCTGTTCTGGCCTTAGAAATGGGCAACACAACCCCCATTGTTTGCTGTTGGCTCACAGCTCACAGTCTGTGCTGCAACAAGACATCGAACCACAGAGAGTGGAATTGAAGAGGCCTATTGAGTCTTTAATCCCTCTAGGAGGAGAGAAGCCTCGGATCCCCTTGAGGCTGTGTGTGGTTGGAATGAACTCAAAATCCACACACTCTTCCTGCTTGTAATGAAGAGTCATAGAATCAAATGAAGGCATAAGATGACGTCTGACAGTGTTGGGGACTATGAAGAAACATGACTAAGGAAGGTGAGGCCTTAGAAAGTAGGTAGGTTAGGGAAGCGTGTTTGGGGACCTTTGGAGCAGAGGGAGAAAGAGGGAAAGAATAAGGGCCCAGCAGATCTAAGTTGCTGGTCTTGCATGTGGCCAAGTCGGAGTCCATCTTCATGTCCATGTATGGTCCCGAAGCAGCATCAGGAGTGACCCTGTGAAGTCAGAAGTAGCCTCTAAACACTGCTGGGTGTTACCCAATGACCCCTCTTACCCAGCACTCACCGGAAAAGAAGGGAGGGATGGAGAATGAGGAGACAAGTTTTCCTGGAGGGATTGTTTGGGATGTAAAGACTCTGAAGCAGAAATTCTGACCTTAACCACTCATTTCTCCTCCCTCCCTAGGCATATGGCTGGTCAGTGTTTGCAGTTTCCTGTGGTGAGGTTAGCCACATGACTAAGGATTACGAAAAAAACATCAAGAATGCAAGGGATATGATTTGCAGTCTTGGCCATTCAACCTCTTAAGTATTCTCTTCTGCTCTCGCTTGGTCACAGGAATAAAAGGTGGTGGGAGACAGCAGAAACTTGGTAAACTCCTTCCCCCTGTAGCACCCTACATTGGGACAGGAGAGAAATGATCACAGTGTGTTAAATCATTCAGCTCTGTGGATGAGGAGACTTATTGAACAGTTGGTGGTGTATTTCTGCAACCTTGGACTATCCTAACCCTCTCCAAGGTGGGAAAGACATTTCCATCATCACTAAATAGAAAGTATGTGCAGCCCCAGAAAAATATTCTGGAGAGCAGAGATGTCCTATGTAACCCTTCTCCCCTTCACTGTGCAGAAATGCCATAATTTTCCTTCTAGTATGGCATTGGACTGATAATAAACTCCTCATTTGTTAGATAAATAAACCAAGTCCACCCACATCCTGAGTCTCCAACTTCTTTTAATCCCTTACAAAATCCAGCAGCCCTGTGCCCTCATTTCTACCTCAGCATATGGCTGGAGTTGAGGTGTGGATGTTTCTTCTGTTCTCTGAAGTTTACAGAGGGTTTTCTTTGTATGTATGTGCATGTGTGTGTCCTCTGTACACCTTATTCCTTGCTCTTATTTAACAAACATGTTCTATACTCATTGTGAATATATGAGTATATATATACACACACATACATACATTTATACAGGGGCTCATTGTAAGAGCTTGGTGAGTACTATCTCATCTTATTATCTCAAATATTTTCTAAGACTTCTGCTAATGAAATCTATTTGTAGCAGATGAGACTGACATAGGCAGGAAACTTGGCAAGTTACCAAGTCAGAAAGTGGGATTTGAATCCAGGGGCCTGGCACCAAACCTCTCTTCCCCACCCATCATGATACTTTCACTGCTTACTGCTCTCCATGACTGAGACCCTGTAATCAGCAAGTTGGGGTTTCTTTTTTTTAGGGTAACAGAACATGGTTTCAGAGCATATTTTCATCTTCTTTCTGAATGTTCATTCCCAATTTTCCAGCAGAGTCATTCTAAGTAACTTTCTTCCCATCATTAACTGAGCTGCTTCCGGGCTGAGGGGTTGATGATTCTCTTGGCTCCTTTGCTAAGTCCCATTTTGGGAAACCTGAGAGCACAGCCCATGTGTTACCACAAAATCACATGACAAGTTGTGCCTATGGGCTCGGCTCTTACCCCTCGGTCCAGGACTAGAGTCCCAGGAGTTACCTCGTGTGCTGACTTCTTGCTCTTCTTGCTCTTGCCTACATTCCAGCTGTTGGCGTGGATGCAGGGAGAAGGGCTCTTCTTCACTGTTGGTAGGAGTGCTGACTGGTCCAACTTTTTGGGAAAGCGATATTCCACCACCAGCTTTTCCCAAAACACCTGAAAACACCCAAATGGATACAAAACATCCACACTAATTTCTCCATGAAGTTTCCAAGGAAGTGTAGCACAAATCAAACCAAGATAGCATTTTGCTAATACTTGCACAAACATCCCTTCTCCTAATTCAGAAATGTAGTGAAAGTTTTGTTGCAGCCCTTACTCAGGGCTCCTGACAGTGACCAAAACTCTTCAAACCCACCACCACATCCCTCTGCATTAGTCAGAATTCTTCAGAGACAGAATAGATCTATTATGCTCACAAAACTAAGTATATTCCAGAGATTGGTCACGTGATTACGGAAGCAAGAAGTCTGCAAGCTGGGCAACCAAAAAGGCTGGTGGTGGAATTACCTCTGAGCCCGAGTTGAGTGATGGTGTCCACTACAGTCTCAGAGGGCTCAGGAATCAGAAGTGCCTAACTCAGAGGTGGGAAAAGATGCAGTTCAAGCAAAGAGCCAATTGCAACCTTCACTTCCCTGTTTGTTCCTGGAATAGATAATGCCCACCTGGGATGGGAAGGGTGCTCTTCTCTACTCATTCAAATGCGAATATTTTCTGGAAATGCCTTTTAGATACATACAGAAATCAAGGTTTATCATCTCTGTAAGCATCCATTAGCCAGTCAAGTTGACCCATAAAATGAACCATCTTTCCCTACTTCTTCTAAATCTTAACATTGGGAAGCTAACCGCCCCTGAGAGTCACGACTGGTTATTCTATGACCATTTCCACATCCACACTTCAGTTTTTCCTGGACAAGCCTGTCCATGATGAGTCTGGACGTACAAACTATCACAGAAACATGCCATTGACTCTTGCAGATTATCTGAGTTCAGCTAGAAGAAAATACATGTAGGAGCAAGAGACTGGTCAGTGCAAGAGGCAGGGTCATTTTACTCTGTGTCTCCTGGTATTGGTGCCTTAGGAATTGTGCTCAGCTCACCTATAACTCCTGCTGGGTAATTCTTTCCTCCCTACTCCAGGGCTCCACATACTACTGAAATCCATAAAACCTTTTATTCTCCTTGTCCTTTCTGGCTTGGGGAGCTGGTTTGTATCAATTCCCTTTTTTCTAGTTTCTTGATACTATGATACCAGGAGATATTGTGCTGATTTTATGATTTTCCCTTTATTAAAGATTAAAACATCAAGTGGAGTCCTATTTCTCTAAGGACCCTGAGAAGTCACCTACAGAGTCGACATGTCAAAGAGAAGGTTTCAGTTCTCAAGCTCCCTGCCTGATCACTGAATGCAGGGAAGAATGGCAGGATCCTGGCCAGAGTAGGGCAGGATCCATTGACGTAGCTTTTATAATTAAACTGAAGGTATGATAAAAAGAAACTGCACAGTGTAAAATAATTTGTTGCATGCAATAAACCCAAAAACCACAACCAGAGACTGAAGAGAAAAGCAGTGTCCTCTGCTTTGGGAAAGCGTACCAGGCAATGAAGGTGTGCACAGTTAAGTTCAGGGAAAGGATGGGAGAATTCTCCTCCCATTGTATGTTACACTTTCTCTATGTCAATATGTGTTTAAATTGAAGGAACGCCTCATTAAATGGCTTCTCCACCCTTTCTTGATTCCCTTATAGTACAGTGTCAATTTCTGAGTCACTAAAAAGCAAGAAAAACAAGACCCATTGGTTGATCGATTATGTTCCAGTATCTTCATTTGAATTTGATGCAGATCCTGGCTGCTTCCCTGCTTCGGTTCACCATTGCTCCAAGTCCCTTTGAAGGTTTGTTTCAAAAATGAGAGAGATTCCAAGTTAGGCGAGGCCAATGAAAAAGGGAATCATTCTTATTCTAAGTCTAGCCTGTCCATATTTGCAGGAATATGCCTAGTCAAGTATCTGTCTTATGGCTCTATGTTTAGGGACTCAGCAAACCTACAGGTCTTTAATAAACCGAGATGCAAAATAAAAGTGTTAAGTGTTAACCTACTGATGCTGCCTAATACTGTAACTGTATGTTTGATTTGGGAAGTAAAAGGTATGAAATATGTCTCTTCCCTCAATCTGACATTTATGGATTTCCCCTGAGGAGTGATAAATTCATAGATAGACCCTTTCCTTTTGTGTATGAAGGAGAACCCAGTGACATGTGTACTTACATTAAGTGTTTAATGAAATACCACATTATCAACAGAATGCACATTACTCTCCTTCACACAGAGTCACTCACATACTCATAAACAAAGACCATCTATTTTACAAATGATTGTAACAGCATCAGAGGATTGACATTATAAAGTGTTGGTGGGGCCAGAACAATAGTACAGTGGGGGAGGGTGTTTGCTTTGCATGCGGCTGACCCCAGTTTGGTTCCCAGCATCCCATATGGTCCCCGAGTACAGCCAGAAGTAATTTCCCAGTTGCAGAGCCAGAGTAGCTCTGTGCATTGCTGTGTGAGACCCAAAAGGCCCAAAAAGGAAAGAAAAGAGTAAAAAAGAAAACAGAAAGAACATAGTGGGCAAACATCCAGACCCAGCCCCTAGAGACAATGCTTAGCTATCCTGCTTTTCATGAAAATAGAATTTGACTCCAGAGAAATCCTCTCTCTGTTTGTTCTCTCCATGTAATCTCAATGGGAAAGAGTTAGTATCCCTTGGTCTGCTCATATTAGCCAGCCAGAACCATTCAACTCTCAGCATTCCTGTTAGTGACTTCTCGTTTTTCTTCAATTTGTAAAGGAGTTGCATTTGGCTTCCAGTGAACAACTTGAATTCCTGCCACGGCTGGTTTTGTTTATACCACTTCCTTATGAATCTTGACAAGGAGGTGATATTTTCTCCAAATCTTACCCTTTTATTCTTTAGAAAAGGAGGGAAGCCTCAGGAAATATCTCCTAACTATCTTGGTGGTTCTTGGATAGTTACTCTGACCCATATTTATTACTAGCATAGACCTAGTATCATAGGCAATAGCATAGACCCAGTGGCATAGACCCAGTTGTATAGACTCAGTAGCATGGACCCATAGCATATACCCAGTAGCATGGACCCATAGCATAGACCCAGTAGCATGGACCTGTAGCAAAACCCCAGTAGCAGAGACCTGTAGCATACCCAGTAGCATAGACACATAGCATAGACCCAATAGTGTAGACCCTGAAGGATGTGGCACTTTACACATTCTCCAGGGCAGGGGTAGAGAGGCCTCAAATAAACAGCCAAACATGGGGAAATGTTTCATTCATTGCATATTGCTACATTGATGTGTGTTGCCATGGTGACCCCTGATTATTTCTGAACCAGAGGAATTAATCCTATTGAATTTTCTGTCCTCATAGCTTAAAAAATTAATTTTCCATATTATAAAATTCAAATGCACAATCTCATGAACCAAGGTTTAGTCAGTCAAACTAATCCATCCAATTGCCTTCCGGGCTCAGAAATGCTATTTTCTGGAAGTTGCAGGGTAGGACCTGGTGGCAGATGGACCTTGTTGAAAATGGTCTTGCTCTGGAAGCTGGGTCTTTCATCATAAAGCTATGAGACTTTTTGTAGAATTGTGGGACTCTTACAGAAAAGGTAGGACATGCTTAGATATATAAAATTTTGTTGTTTCTTTTTATTAATTTTGAAAATCTGCATAGTCTTAAGTAAGAAAATCTTAAGTGTGAGACTCAACTTCTCTCTTCACTCTAAGAGCCTCTTTACTAGAGTTTCTGAATCAATGGTCAGAGGCTGCAGGATGGAAACCCAGTTGCTTCATAATAACCAAGCCTCCATGCTTTTTCTGTATCACCCCTCACTCCTCTCATCATCTCCTGCCCCGCCCCCACATAGTCAACTATTTTGGTGCAGACTCTAGAATTTATCTTCCAGGTCACTGCCTCATGACCAACTCTTTTCCACAGTGAATTTCATGGGATGGTAATTGGTTTCCTTCTGGCCTAAACCGTTCCCATTTATTAGCCACTCAGTGGGGAAATTTTTCTGGAATCATGTCAGTTCTCTCACTGACTGTGCTCTGAGATTGTTTCAGAATGCTGAAGGAGACTCTTGGAACTTTGGTCACAACATGTCACTAACCTAAAAGAAAAATTCCATAGGCAACATTGCAAATTTATCTTCTCCAGAACCTTTTCTGCACCTATAAATTGTCTCATTCCAATGTTCAGGCTCAGGCCCTTCCTACCAGCCATGTTGTCTTATTTCCTTTATCTTCCCAGTAAATGAGAGACACCAGAGAAATCCAGATGGTAGGAAATTTCAGTTCTGGCTCTTTTCCTTCTGAAAACTCTTTTGTTTTGCTTTTTTAGTCACACCTACTGTTTCTGGGGGCTCCTCCCAGTTGTGCTTGGGGATCATGAGGTGGTGGGCTTTATCTTGGGGATCCTGCAAGCTAACTGCTCATGCAAGAGAATCTACTGAATCATTTACACTTTTCTTGCAAGTAGGGGTAGAGAGTGGTGCCAGCTCCTAAGGGCTAAGAGATCTTGGACAATGGGGGAAAAGACTCTAAAGCTGTGTGCTCCCACCCACTGAGCCAAGTGCTCCCACCCAGTAAGCATGTGCTCCCGCCAGTGAGCCAAGTGCTCCTGCCAGTGAGCCATGTGCTCCCACCCAGTGAGCTGTCTTTCTGTTTTCTCCTTTGGCTTTTGAATAGCAGCAACATTTTTGATGTCACTAAAGCACTGGGACCTGCATCTTATTGTGGGGTTGCTCAGGGACTCTCAGAAATTATGGTAGGAGCCACAATCAGTTGGAACACGCAGGCAAAGAAGCTTTAGGAATATACTGTCCTTCCCTGAGGTCAAGTTCTCTACAATGCTTAGTTCCCCCTGTTGATTTACTTATTTGCTGAGTGCCCCCTTTTTTCCCCTTTTTATTGAAACACTATGACTTACAAAGTAGAAAGGTTTCATAATACTGTTGATAGAAAGTTTCATACTTCAACATCACTCCCACCACCAGTGTGTTCCCACCATCAAAGACCATCATTTCCCACCCACCCTAATCCCCATGCCTGTTCAATCAGCTGACACTGATTGTATTGACCTTTAAAGCACACGCATGTAATGTTATTGATGAATCTATTTTCTTCCTTATTGTTGGTTATGGGAGAATCTGGCCAAATTCTGTTCTTGAATTTACTTTCTGAGTTTCTAGAACGTGGTTGGTTCCACTAGTTCAATGTACCATGTGGATGCAAGTGGCTGCATGACTGGGTAGAGCAGGATGGCAGCTCTCCCCCATGTGCCGAAGTCTCTGCATGATGGCCAATAGCCTGGAGGCAGTTCGTGGGTGGGTCCAACCAGGCCTCCCTGATAGGACAGAGAGGAAAGGGGGACCCCAGTTTCATCTCCATGAACACCCGGTGATTTTTTTTCTACCAAGAACTGCCTACCTGGGATTGAAATCAGTTGCTCTGTTGTGTGGAGCTCTGGTGAGCCAGGCTTGAAATCAGCTTCTCTCTGGGGTGGGGCTCTGATGATCTGTGGAGTCTGGGCATTGAAAATGACTAAGATTATGGTGAGCGAGTTTCCTCTAGTGCTTCCGAGGCTCTACTGAGGTGGTAGGCTGGGACCAAAACCCATCTTTCCTCCTGGGCACCTCATGGTCAGCTGAGCTATGGGAGAGCCAGATGGCAGCTCTTTCCCATGTGTCTGAGTCCTGAGTGCCCCTTTCAATGTACCTCATGTGTGTTCTTAGGACACTGTTGACTGCGCTTTCACCTGTGGTACTCTATCATCCTAGGAAGTGTGTGACTGATTCACATCTGCCTTAGAAGGGGATGTAGACAGGGAAGACAATGACCATGGAGACACACTGTCTTCTCTTTTCCACTTACAAGCGTGGGCACGTAGGGATGAAGAGTGAGGATTTTGTAGGGACATTTGTCAAGTCCGGTATCTGGTAAGAATGGCCACAATATTAGTTATGAGATGGAAATTAGAACTGAGAATGATTCTTGTCCTAGAGAGCATTTCTATGAGAAAAGATTGAATCTAAAATGAAGCAATTGGAAATACTGCAGCAAAATTTCTTGGGAGGAAAGTCCCTTACAAAATCTCTCTGAGACTGCACCCCAGAAAATAGATGCACAATCAGAGGGACCTAGTTCTCAACACTCAGTGTCTCAGGACCAGCACAGGGTTTCAGACTTGCCCATCGGGAGAAGGTCAAGGAGGAATTTCCGACAGACCATCTTTATTTCTCCTGAACTTCCAGAAACCCTAACTTCTGGTCAGTATGCTCATTTAGGTCAGCTGAGACCCCAATTATCTTTATATGCTAGTTTCTCAAACATAAATATTTCCTTAAGTTACCTTCCCCTGGTGACTCTTAGAAAATTTATTTTAGGTAAAATCATTATATAGGAAATAGGGGGGGGGGGGGAGAGAGAGAGAGAGAGAGAGAGAGAGAGAGAGAGAGAGAGAGAGAGAGAGAAGGAGGAGGAGGATGAGAGAGAAAAAAGAAGAGCTTTCTGCCTGTCCGCCCCTGCACTAGACTAATGGGTGGAATGGCTTGGGGACAAGTTTGTTCCCTTGACTTGTTCCTCGCCTAGCCCCCAGAAGTCAGAAAACCTCGCACAACACAACCACAGCCATCCTCAAGGTCCGGACCCACAGCAGGACACAGCCCTATTCCAGTAGCCGATATCTCAAAACCTAGTATACCACAAACTTGTGGGAGTCCGAGGCTAGTAGGCAGACAAGAGAAAAAATGTACTGGCAATCTTTGAGAATGATGGTGCCATCTAAGAACTAAACATTGAATATAGCAAAAAGGTACACATGATAACCTCTAGATGTCATTTATGTAATGGATTTATTGTAATCCACAATGTGTAACAGGGAACTGAGATGGAGAGAGAGGGGAGAGGAAGAGAGAGAGAAAGAGAGAGAGAGAAAGAGAAGAAAGATAGAGAGAGAAGGATAGAAAAGAGATAAAGAACCTGCATGAAGGTGGGCTGGGAGGGGAGGGAAGTGGGGACATTGGTGATGGGAAGGGGGCACGGGTGGAGGGATGAGTGCTGAAACACTGTATAACTGAAACCTAAACGTGAGCATCTTGTAATTGTATATCTCACAACGGTATAATAAAATATTTAAAAAAGAAGAGAAGATGAAGTATTTGTCTTTGCGATGTCATAGATATTTCACTGGTTAATGGAATTTAATAGGCAAAGAAGATTAACTTTGGCCCCAAGATCCTCTGGAAGATATAGACAGAGATTACTTTGCTGCAGTATGCTGAGTGGTTTCACTGCAGACTGCATTAGGTGTTGGTGAACAGGAACTAAGGAACTTAATGGAAGATTCTTAGCGAAGCTTAACTGAAGAGGTGGCATTTGAATTGACACTTCCGAGATGAAGAACTCACCAGATAGGGAAAGCTGGAAAGACTTTCTAGGCTTTAAAAAAACAGAAAAATATGTAATGTGAAAGATAAAAATTAAAATTAGACAGGACATTTTATTTGAATGTGACAGGACACTCAGCATAAAGAACAAGGCATACCTCAAATCAGGACTTGCTGATTTATGTCATGGAAAAATACACTGGATTAAGGACTATGCAAACACAAGATGCAGGTACTCTGGTGATTCTCTTTCTCTCTCTTCTCTCTCTCTCTCTATCTCTCAACTTTGTCCCCTCTCTATTTCTTTGTCTCTCTCTGCCTCTTTCTCTACTGCTTTTTCTCTCTGTCTTTATCTTCATTTCTTTGTATCTCTCTGTCTATCTGTTTCTCTGTCTCTCTCATCTTTCTCTCTGTCTCTCTGTCTCTCTCTCCACACATACACACTCTTCTCCCTTCCTCTCTTTTTCATTTAAGCTCATACACAGGATTTCTGAAGTCTTCCCTTCACTTGTACATAACCTACTATCTTTTATATTTTTTCTTTTCCACAATTTCTTCCATCACACATGTTCACAAATATCCTCCCATAACATGATATTTTTCATAAAGTTTGTCCTTGTGTCATAACCACCTCCTGCAGTTTTTCTCTCTCCCTGCTCCATCTTCAGATTGTCTCCCCCACCAACACCCGGGCTCCCTGTTTCCCCTTTCACAGCTCTATCCCTTATACATGTAGTGGTTCTCTACTCCCTGTGGAGAATTTGGAAATTAGGATTGAGAGAGATTTTGGTATCTTTTTCTCTTGGTCTCTCTACCAAGACACATCTCTCTCCTTCCTCACCCATTTCCTCCATTTTGTCATACCAGACTCTTCTCTGATAAATAACAGAGGAAAGGTGTTATGGATCCAGTGCTAATAACAGCCCCCAGTTTGCTCCTGGAACATAGAGGCCTTCCGAGAAAGAGCTAAGTCTTAACATTATTGCAGAATATCTCTTTCCCTTGTTATGGTCATAAATTAGTAATAACAGTAGCGATAATACAGACTTTGGAATACACAGACACAGAATACACAGCCCCTCTGCCAAAAAGGCTCATAAATAACTGTTTAAGGTTGAGAATGGAAAGTTGGCAGCCACTGCGGCATTAGAGCTGAGTCTCCCTGTGACATAACTCTGCTCCCTGGCCATCTGAACTGCAGTTTGATTCCTGGATCTTGAAAGTTGCTGATCATTTTGAAGACATTAGGAAATA